>JALBYZ010000883.1:0-13745 GCA_038050575.1 Globisporangium mamillatum | reverse complement strand
GTGCGGCTAACCAATTGGCGCGCACTGTATACCTCTACATAGGAAATACGGTATGGTAGGAGCTCACAAAGACGACCTCAGGACAACAGCCAAGCACGCTTGCACAGGGACCTGCCGCGAATACTATAGTAGTAAGCACCTGGCTGTCAGCGACCTCGGCGCTCGTCAACGAGTGCCTCAACGACGGACGCAAGCTGCATGTCCTCTTCTTCCGCCATGCTTGTCATGAATGAGCTCCAACCGTCATTGTTGCTGGGCGCTGGAGCGTGTGCTATTAAGCTCCTCGCTGTCGCCATCGCTGATTCGCATCGCATTGTATCGTACAATAACCCTTTCTCCTCTGGTATCGCTTGACTGCCATTCGTCCAATGCCGAGGGACGCCCGAGTCCGGCGTGGCGGAACTCCATCGGGAGTCGGGAATGAGCAAGAAATGAGGCAATTTGCGCTTTGAGAGAACATCGTACACGCGTGCTCGCATGCACGTTCACCAGCGACAGCTAGTTGTTCACTTCTGTCCACTACGAACTGTCAACCGTCCTTCCTCCCGAGTAGAAGCACAGTGAACGAAGTAAGCAAGCAAGCGTGGTGTTCAAATGCTGAGATTTGCAGTTTAACTTTGAAAACTGGAGATCTCTCGAGGAACACGAAAAAAAGCACAAAAGCGAAAGCTCAGGTGGTGTAGTAGTGGTTGCCCTTCTTGCTCGACGAGGACGTCAGGCGTCCTTCTTCGACCGACAGCATCGGCGCGTGCAGCCCCGCGCTCAGCGGCGTGTTGAGTTTGTTGTGCGTGAGCAGCGCGCTCCAGCCCGAGCGACCCGCTGAGTTCCAGAACCCGTACGCGGCATACGAGAGGATCGCGGCGCCGACCCAGGCGCAGCTCAGCGCGAGCCCGCGGTGGCTCAGCTGCGCGATCATGTACCAGTCGGCGAGGATCGAGATCGCCGGGATGAACGGCACGAGCGGTGCGGCGAAGTAGAGTGCTTGGTCGGTCTGCTGCGGACACTTGACGTAGTAGACGACCGTGACTCCGAGCGCGAGCACGACGCAGACGATCGCGAGCACGAGGCAGGCGTCCGAGCCCTGGTTCACCGAGCCTTCCTGGTACAAGAACGCCGCAATACCTGTGAGCAGCACGAGCGCGCCGATGAGCTGGCCGCCAAGTTTCGGCGACGCGTCGCGCGTGCGGATATTGAGCAGCGCGATGTTGGCGAGAATGAACGACATCATGACGCCGAAGTTGACGATGTCCCAGAGCGTGTCGAACGGCAGCACTGTGGCGACGACCGTGAAGAAGAGGCCTGAGATGAGGATGTTCCAGAACAGGTTTTTGCGGCTGTCTACCTGCGCAAAGATCTCCGGGATGAGCCCGTCGCACGAGAGCGCATAGTTGACGCGCGGCTGCGCGAGGAAGCCGACGAGCACGACCACGGGCATCGTCACCGTCTCACCGGCGCGCACGACCGTGCCGGCCCATTTCCAGCCGTGGTACTCGAAGCCGTCGGCGAAGCTGCCGGCCTCCAGGTATGGGATCATCCCCGAGAGCACGAAGGAGCAGAGCGCGCTGATGAGCACGGTGGCCACGACGACGATCATGACGGCGATCGGCACGTTGCGCTTGGCGTTGCGCGCCTCGCCCGAGAGGCAGCAGACTTCGTCAAAGCCCGAGAACCCGAAGAACGCCTGCGAGGCGCCGGTGATGACACCCTGGAAGCCGAACGCGCCGATGCCGTCGATCGTCGTGCGCGCGGGGATGAATGGTGACAGGTTGGACGTGTCCAGCGCCGCGAGCCCGACGATGACGATGAACGCGACCACCGAGACCTTCATGATCGTGAACGTGTTGACAAAGTTCTTGCTGAAGCGCACGCCAACGAGCAGCACGACCATGCTGAGGAACTGGATGAGTCCGCCGAGCAGGTTCGCGTGCTTGAGGTTGAGCCAGTGGAAATTCCCGTTCGGATGCTCAAGCAGCAGCCACTCCTCGACCTTGTCGGCCCAGCTGCGCGCGACACCCGCCGCCGAGATCGAGTACTCGAGCGACACGAGCCACGCCGCGATCACGGCCGGCAGCTCGCCGATGCCATGGTACGAGTACGCGTACGTGCTGCCGCCAGACGGGATGCGTGTGCTCAGCTCCATGTACGCGAACGTGTTGAAGACGCAGACGACGCCGCCGATGAGCCAGCTGAGCACGGCTCCCGGGCCAGCAATCGTCGAGATCATGAGCCCCGTGGTGGAGAACACGCCGCTGCCGATCGTGGCGCCCATGCCGAGGCAGATGAGGTCGAACATGCCGAGCGTGCGCTCGAGGTCCTCTTTCTTCTCCTCTGCGTCGATCACGTGGAGCGGTTTGGTGCGGAACATGCTGCCCAGAAGAGATCTCGAGGAAAGCGACTGCTGCACCTGCGCCATTGTAGATAATAGCTCTGTAGTTGGGTTACTGCTTGTTGGGACTTGCGAGTCGTTTCCAGGAACTCACTTGGGCTTCAGGAGGCAGATTGACAAGTGAGGAAGGCGAGGAGCTCCTCAGGAACTGATACTTGATACCCAGGAGCTCAGGAGCTCAGCAGTGGATCTCCCCATCTCGGAGGAGCGTGACGCCGCCGGCCGTCCTGAGTGTCTAGGGAGTCTCTCAAATGGATGTCGCTGTTCCGGTCCACTCACTCACTCAGCTCACGTGAACTGAAACGAGCCAGCGCAGTCGTGTGACAGGCGAAGAACGTGCTCCATCACATCAGCACTCACTCCGAGCGGCCTCCAAGGCCACATGTTTCTTCCCAAGGTAAGTGATGGCGCAAGTACAGTCGACTTGCGTGAAAGTGCGCACTGCAAAGAAACGATTATGAGGAGTTAGTTGTTTTATGAATGTATTTGATGCTGACTTGTAGTATGTATTTATATGAGATGCGTATTTAGTAGTCTTGCACACTTTGGAAGAGGAAATGGATGCGCATACCAATCCGAGTTCGCTCATCCAACGACCACCTGGATGGCATTCAGTGGATCCCTTCGCACCTGCGTGTGTGAAGGCAAATCGCAGAGGAGATCCGGAGGAGCTCATGAACTGCCAGTTGTTGCGTCTTGTCACGCAAAGTGCAACGCGTCGAAGCCGCTTCGTCGTCGGATTGGCTCGAGATCCTTTCGAATCGCCCGTTTGCTTCAACGTCAAAAAGGAGACCTCCTCCGCTGAGTCGGTCGGAAGAATTCAGTTGTTCTGGTGCTTTGCAGCCAGCATGTGCTTGTGTGTGGCGAGGATGCGCATTTCCGTTCTGTCTCTGAGGTCGTCACGATTCCAAGGTGATTGAGGCAGGCAAAACGCTATAATAGATAGAGTCGACCGAACAAACAAGACAACAAGGTGGAATATTTCCTCCTCGTGACAGTCAAGTTGAGGGGGCTTGTCCGCGGTCTAAAAGAGCAATACAACTGGGGGAGTGGGCATAGAGTGAGAGAGCGAACGGGAGTTTTGGCTAAAGCGAGACTGGTTGGGAATTTGGAGCTCACAGAATAGGACCGGAACCCACGTCACGCACCACAGCAGGTTCTCACTCTGACACAGTCGACGGTCGGTTGGGGGTGGTATCACGTCATGGTCAGGTCGCCGAGGTCCCAGAACAGAACATGAGTGGGGTTGGGTTGGCCGTCTCCTGTGCTCGAATGTAGATGTCGCTCTCAGAGGTGAATGGTTCAGGAAGCATTGCGCGGTCCTACACCTCGCACGCACGTGCCGATGTATTACTCTCGCGCGCTACTTGGTTGGACAAAGCGTGGTGTACTGACGACTGTGGTATCACGCTATAGTCAGGTCGCCAAGGTCACATTGGGGGAGGCAGCATACTCCAGATGTCCAGCAAGAGCAACCTCGACTTTCGAGTGGGATGGTTGAATAGTTGAATGACCAACCAGCGATTGACTCAGGGGATTTGTCCAGTTTCGCATTCACAATCGCAGGACCAAGCCTCGACTTTGCAATTGAGAAGACCTCTGACGATATGCACTTCTTCGGGACCGACGTGCTCACCAGTTTCCGTCAAAGGATGACACGTAAACGTACAAATGTGAACATATCAGTGTTCACTATTCAACCAAACGGAGGTAGTACATTTTCGCGGTCAATCAATCAGTCGGAGATGTCGGTGATAACGGTGTAGCTGCCGGACTTAAAGTCGCTGTGCCGCTTCCACTGGCGCTACTCAATAGACTCACGGAGAACTCGCTGCTGCCGAGCGTCGAGTTGAGCCGCGCTTTCATGATGGAGCCAAACTTTTTCATCTGCCGGTACTTGCCCAGTGCGTGCGCACCGCCACCACCACCTCTCAAGCCCACCGCCGCTGCGCTCGAGCTCTCGAGGTACTCGTGCAGCGTCGAGAGCTTCTCGTCGAGCGTGAGCAGCGGCTTGGGCGTGAACCCCGCGACCTCTTGCTCGCGGCGCTCTTTGTCCATGGTCACTTTTTGCCCCAGGCGTGAGCAGATGAATTGATGCAGACGATGTGCTTTCTCACGCTCGACTTGCCACTCTGGCGCTGGATCGCTGCTGCTGCTGTTGCTATCTAGCTTTGATAAAGGCGAACTGGCGGCATTGATACGAAGCCCCGGACTTCCAGTGCCAGAAGAAGTAGCTTTGTTGCCGATCCCTCCATGCGCGCGCGGTGTTCTGCTGCTATTGTTGTTGCTATTACGATTCGGCGAGACCACCGCAGATTGAGAGGACATGCGCTTCTCGCGCCGGTCCGGCTCCACTTGGATGCACCAGTCGTACGCGTCCTCAAAGTGCACAAGCTCGCCCGCCGGCAAAATGCACAGCAGCGCGTTGCGAAAGTGCTGCGGCGTCATCGTGAGCGCCGCGTCCATCGCCTGCATCTCGGACGCGAAGAGCTGGTGCACACAAAGAAACGGCTCGTCGCAGATCGAGTTCTCGATCTCGTGCTTGGACAGAATCATGCTCACGACCGCGAAAAGCCGAGAAGCAGCCGCTGGTTCCACTAGGGCAGGGATCAAATCAACGGGCGGATCGCCTGACGGTTTTGATTTCTCGTCGGAAGCTCCAGCGCTTGGTAGTAGCGAACTTTGGGTCGTCCTTTCAGCAGCCTCTTGCGCACTCGCAACGAGCTCTCGTTGCTCTGCTGCTGTAAACACGATCTTTTGAAACGAAGAGAAAAGACCCAACGCTTCTGCTGGACATGCTGGCGCAGCTTGAGATGACGATAGCGCTGTGGAAATTACGCGCTCTGGAAAGTTGGAAAGTGCGCTGTAGAGTGGTGGTGATATGCTCGGCCTCTTTCCCTGGAAATGGTGGGGATTAACTGCGGAGGCGGATCCTGGCGGTGGCATTGTCGTCGTAGACCAAGCAAACTTTTCCCACAAGTCTCGCTGCAGCTGCTCTTCCGTGGCTTTCGCGGGGCGATCCTGTGTGCGCGGCACTATTGCGTACTTCTTCTTGGACAGGATGTAGTACGCAGGTCCGCTATGCTCGTCAAATTTGCTTGTAGGGTCGTGCGGAGCGATTGCATCCTTAGTTTGAGCCTGAAGTGCAATCTCCCTTGCCTGCGTGGGCGAATTCACAGCTTGAAGAACCCGGACAAGCGGCGACTGCATCGAGCGTACATTTCTTCTGTGGTCTTCTGGCTCGGCTTCACCGTTGCTGGAAGGCATTTTGACACTGATGACAACAAAGTCACCGTCACAAAGCTGCTCTGCTTGCTCTTTCAGCGCCGAAGAAGTCTTTCGAGAGCCTGGCAGCAGCTCGTTGTCATCCCTGCCGCCGTTGTGGTAGTTCTGCCTGCGATAGTTGGTATTGCTCCTGTGGAGCGGATCGTCCTCTGGACGCGCTGGCCGTGAAAAGATAAAGTTCTCGTGTCCAAACTGGTTCATCACCGTAGTGGCAACTTTGTCGACGAGCGCTGCTCGTGTTACCATCGGTGACGACGGCAGCGGTGGGTCGAATGAAGAGACAAAAGAACTTGCACTTGCCAGCGATGGCGATGAGTTCATGCCACCACCGTTACTGTCATTGAGTGTCGCAGCCCCGATAAGCAGGGTGCGTCGTGTACTTGCAGCTCGCCCGCGTGCCTCGGCGTGATGCTTCTTCTCCTGCTGCTTGATCTCCTGCAAATCAAAATACGCCAGCGGATTGCCTTCATTCAGCGCTTCCACTTGATGTTGCCTCTCCGCGACAAGCACATCCTCAAGCTGCTTCTTCCTTGCGACGCTCGGTGGCGCATCCGCGTTGAAAGTCGACACATAGTGGCCGATTGTGCGTGTCGTAGATGACGAGGTTTTCCCTGCAACTTGCTCGTGCGGAGTAAGAAGGATGAACTCGTTTGCATCCACGAGTACGCCTTTTTGAGCGACCAGCGTGTTGATATTCTCCTGTGTTTCTGGAATTCCTAGCGGATGGTGGTGGACCTCTGCCTGCTTTTCATCGGCTGGAAAAGAAATCGAAATGGCCAAAACAGATCCATCGGGTGGGTCTGCAACGTCAGGCTCCTCCTTCTTCATCATCACCTTCCTAGCAGTAGCCTTTTTCTTCTTCCTGTCATCAGCAGCGTCATCGTTGGTTGCACTCTGTGGTGTCTTAGGAAGAATCTTCGCAAGGCGCTCATAGTTCATGTGCTCACGCAACACCTTCTGCTTGTATGCTCCCCATTTCTCGGTCTTATGAAAACGGTCCAGGTACACGACACTCTCCGAATGCGAGCGCGCAGTCGAGCGAAGTGCTTCCCGCGCAGCACGAGAGAGACGATGGAACACGTCGTACTTGGATAGGATCAGCACCTCCACGGGCGTGCTCGCTGTGACCGTCACTTCGCGAAAGACGATCTCGTTGAAAGTTGTTCCCGCCGCTCTGCGGGTCATGCACATAGTCACAGTAGCAAGAGTGAGTCTGCGTATCTTATAGCCACGGCATCGGACAATCCGAACTCACAGAGTCAACAACTAAACGTACGCATCATCGCCCACGACTCGATATCGACCGATGCGTTCCACGAACGCAGCATGGGTCACTTGGCTCCCAGGATCCACGATCTCCTTAGTCATGATGAGCTCTCCGCGAACAATGAAGAAGACCTGTAGCGCTTTGTCGCCCTGTTGGAAAAGAACACTTCCTACAGGGAGCTTCTGCTCTGAAAGCACATACGACATCTCCTTGAGCAGCTCACCCGTCCACTCGGGTGTCTGGAAGATCGGGATCTGGTCCAGCACCCCCACGCGCTTCGAGAGGTCCTCCTTCTGCATCCGGCGCAACGTTGAGTTGTAGTCTTTCTCGCAGATCACGAGAAATTTGCACTCCTCGCGTGTCATCACGGTCGCACTGCGAATGCCGTGTCCTTTCATCAGCGCCAGCTCTCCAAAGTGCGAACCTTCTGTCAGGTTGATTAATTTTGTTTGCTGCGTGTTGCCGCGAAAATCCTTGGAGCTCACAATCACGTCCACGGATCCAGTGAAGATGATGTAGAACAAATCGCCCACCTCACCTTCTTTAAACACTGGCGAGCCTGCAGGGAGCTTGAGAAAATCCACGACCGTGCAAAGCTCACGCACAAAGGTTTTTGGCAGCGCACGGAAGAACTTGAGCGTCTGCAGGTACTCGCTCAGCATATCGATGTCCGTCTTCGTGCGCGCGTTCTTCTTCTTCGACAGCACTTTGATGTACTCGCGCTGCGACTGCTGCACGGACTTGGGTATCACCATGCCGTTCGCCATCTGCATGCGCGAAAGGAACTCCATCTGGTCTTTCTTGAGCATAATGTTGTAGTCCTTGCGCGAGATGCGCACGAGATCCGTTGTGGTTTTTGCAATTACGGTTGCCGCACGAACGTCGTTGTTCAGCAGTGAGCGCTCACCAAAGTAGTCGCCCTTGGACAGCTCGCAGACCGTGACCTCGACTTTCTCGCCGAGGACGCGCTGGCTCACGCGCACTTCGACCACACCCGAGAACACGATGTAGAGCGCGTCACCTTCGTCACCCTGACGAAACACGACCTCCTTCGGATGGAAAGATGCGAGTGTCATGCGTCGACAGAGCAGATCGAGCTCCGCGGGCTGCAATCTCTCGAAATCTGTCGTGATCTTGAGTTTTGTCATCTGGAACCACGCCTTGAGCGCCTGAAGGTCCATTTGCGAGCGGTTCTCGCCGTTCTGCGCAAACGCACGCCGACATGACTCCTCCAGCAAGAGCGCGCGCCCGTACATTTGCTTGGTTCTCGACTCGCGCAGATCAAAGCCGGATTTGATTCCTAGACTCTCATCGTCGCCCTCATCGTTGTCATTGTACTCGTCGTCGTCGAAATCCGTCTGGTTGCGCAACATCGATGTCTTGACCCACTGCTCCATGACTGCGGAGCGCGCCTCTGATGGTGGCTGCTGTCCGATGTTCTTGGACCATTTGTTCGCGACAGCTGCCTGCTTCACGAGATTCTTGACTCCATGGCTCTTGAGGACGTGCGCCAGCGAGATACGTGAGGACTGCGACTCGCTCGATTGTTGTGATCGAGAAACAGTTGTTGCCTGAGACGTTGCACCAATCTCCTTGGCAACTTTCTGCAGCACCGTCGACCATGGGTCGTGTACCACTGGATTCGCTGGCCTCACTTCGCCTCCACTTTCCACAACTCCCTCTTCTGGTATTGATGAGGGCTGTTGCTGCTCTTGTCGTCGCTGTGAGATCACCGAGCGCGCTGCAGAACTGAACAGCACAGCTTTCTTTGCAGACGGTGGCGCTCCTGCTGCTGCCCCAGAATCTGCTGTGGTTGACAGTTCCACTGCAGCAGATGAAACTAAAGCCGTCGACTCTTCTCCAATAGCTGGTTGCGCTGGTACTATGACGCTCGACCGCACGATGGTTGTCATTTTGCTGAGCCTTCGCCGCACTGGACCTCCAGCACCACCCGAGCCTTGGGTTACGGCCGTAGATCGTACCTCGGGATGGAGGTTCATCATCGGGAGAACTTCGCTCTTGCGGCGGCGGACCGTGAGCGCATTCATTGTATGGTGTGTTGTGCAACTACTCTCAATAAATGGTGCCGGGCACGCACGCAGAGTACACGTCACTGCAGATGTGACTCGCGATGACAGACCGAGATACGCGAGCCTCTTGCACTTCTCGGTCGCCTCGGTCTTCTGTTGCAGCCATTAATAGCGAGAAGCAGCACAAGCGTCCTAAAAGTGGACATTGCTGAGCAGTAAAAGCGATCTTGACTTTGCTGGGCACGAGAAGTCGATCAAATTGATGCTGGATACACAATACATGAACGTTATGGAGCAAATGGTTGGGGACAGTAACAACTCACACACGCTAACAAAACACAATTTGCTTTACGATAGTTTTCCTTATTTCCTATTGCTCGCGTTCTCGCTGGGAGGAAACGGATGGGTGCTATAGATTGTTAGTGCACGTGCTTGCAGGTCTTGCAGTTCTTGTTCCACACTTGATGCGTGTGCGCGACAAACATTGGACAATTGCAGAGACGACATGGACCCATGATCGACGAGCGTCTCATGGCTTCGTTCTTGTGATCTTCAACTCCCTGCATCGCCATGTCAATCGCTTCATAGAGCGGCCGCGCAGCAGCTGGTTGCTCCACGTAGCCACTGAGGATCTCGCCAGGTGAGAGATCGCGTCCGTAGAATTTGCGGTTCAAGTCGGTTCGTGCCGCAATCACCGCACCTTGGAGGGAGATCCCTGCATACAACCCCTTGCTTTGCGAGTAACTGTAGTTTGCGTTCAAGCCACTGGTGCTCACAGCAGCGGCGGCGAGAGCGGAGCGTCCGTATGGACCAACTGTGACGTCCAAGCCAGCACCGAGGTTGACCTGTGGTTTGTGGAACACCTTCACCGCGCCTTCTGAGCCCAGAATGATCATTACTTCAACGATTTCTCCGCCGATTTCAAACCCGCCTCCGAGACCGATCGTGCCAATAGCAGACGGAGCTGACCACGAGCCATCGGGCAACTTTGCGACCACCAGACCCGTTCCAATCTTTCCCGTCACGAGGAATCCAGCCTTGATAATCGTCATAATCGCCAGACCATGTGCTTTCTGCAGGAACGCGACTGGAATGGAGCGATCTGTCGATGAGCCCCAACTGTCACGGAAAAAGTTGCCGATAATGTCGGCTGCGTTGTTACACTCTTTCATGAGTGAGTTGCTGAACGGGACGTGGATCGCTCCTTTCGACTGGTGCATGTTCTCCTCTTTCGACTGTGCATACTGAGCAACGAGTTCATCTTGGTACTGGTGTAATTGTGGCGCACACTGGATGCAAACGCGTTGCGGGACACTCGGTTCGTACTTCTTTGCATTTTCAATCACCATCTCAGGAGGAATCAGCAGTCGAACTGGCGTGCACGAGTTGCACACGTTGAGTCCACAGCGTCGGCTGGTTTGATTACACACACAAAGAAATGGGACGTTAGATTCATAAACGAGATTCAGAGTCACAAGGCGCCACGCGCCTCATTTCATTCATGGCTGGACGTACCATTGATGACGACGCTTCGTCACATCAAAGCCCACGTTGCAGATATCACAGTTCGGGTGGTCTGCGTATCGATTCTTCAGAATCCCTTTACTCTTCCCAGCACCGCCGCTAGCGAACGAGCGGCGAGAAGACGAGTTCGAGTCGCTCGAAGAAGAAGAATCTCTACCGGCACTACGATCAGCAAAGAGAGCGTCGCATCATGAGCGTTAGTTTACCACCAATCACACCGTACAAGATAGCAGACGAGAAGTATACGCGACATGAGCCATACCTGCCCAAATACGGTGCTGGCTGGGCATTTGCGCCGCTGCTGAACGCCGATACACGCTGTTGGCGCGAGTTGTATTCGATGAGGTCCTTCCTCAGCATGTCATCCGGGATCAAGCGCGACAGGTGTGGCACAAAGTTGCGAGTGTCGTTCAGTCCCAACTCCGCGACAAGACTGTCGTAAAATGTCTTCACGTCGATCTGCTTCAGTCCAAACGCCTTGCAGTTCTGCTTGAACGCCTTCACGCCCGTTTCGTTGCCGCCTCCACGCGCCGCACGGATCGTCTGCACGCAGCTCTCGTAGACTTCTTGCGCTTCAGCACCCGTCGCTGCAGGAGGGACTGGTTCCGCTGGCGCCTGACCCGCAGCTTGACTCTCGTAGCCACCGCTGTTGAAGCTGTTGTTGTTGAAACTCTTGTTGCTGTTGCTGAAGCTACTGCGGAATGCTGGTGGGTTGCTGTTGTTGTTGCCATTTCCACCGTTGAAGCTGCCGTTGAAGCTACTGCGAAACGCCGACGGTGCTGGCGGCGGCGGTGGTGGTGGTGGTGGTGGCGGGATGCCATTTGTTCCATTGTTAGCAAACGCGCTCGGTCGACTGCTTCCGTAGTTGAAGCTGCCTGCCGCAGCTCCTCCCCCCACGGGCACCGCCATGGGCACCGCACCACCCATCGACTCGTTTCGGTACGCGCTCTTGGCGGCAGCAAAGCCCGCATTTGCGACATGCGGCGCCGCAGCGGTCACCGTGCTGCCGGTGAACGCGGTCGTGCCCATCTGCTGGTTGAGCTGCGCCGCGACCGCGTTCGCCGCGCCGTTGCTGTTGCCGCTGGGGACCGCACCGCCGCCGCCGCCGTCCGGAGTGGTGAACTTGGTGCCGCACTCGGCGCAGAAGCGGCCGCCGTTGTTCTTGGCGCCGCACTCGAAGCAGAACTTGACCATCACTTGCGCTTCCCTTGCTTGGTTGCTTTCCTCTCGGTTCTCAGGGCGGGCGGGCTGCTGGTGTCTCGGGCAAATGTGATTATGCGCGCACGACCTCACTGGTTGAACTGTTCTGAAGAAGGAAACCCGCGACGATTGTGGGCAAGAGAGAGAAGCAGCTGAGAGGGGCTTGTATTGAGAGTGGCAGACGGTCACACGGTGGCGCCGTGTCGCAAGCAATATTTGCCATGCTCAAAAATATGTACCTAAACTAACCCGGATATGATGTGGTCACACTAAATTTTGCCATCGCTCTCTCGTCAATCCTTCCTCTGGGCTTGGAGAGCTGTGAAGCTGCCTAAAATGAAATCACCAGAGATTCTTCGAGATCGCTCGAAGGTGACACCGCCCAGGCGTTCCTCTGCCCCCCAGTAGTCGTTCCGCGTCACGCCGCTCGACCTCGCCCACGATGGTGCTCCTCATACAGGTAATTCTCGCGACCACGCATCGTGCGCTCGTACCGCAATTTCCTGAAGCGTAAACCTGGCTCCAGCTCTAGTGGCCCTGACCAGCCTTTGAGTGCATCCGCACGTGGGGATGGCATCAATTGCAAGCACTCACAGACTCTCCAGGTGGGGATGGCATCAATTGCAAGCACTCACAGACTCTCCAGGTGGGATGGCAAACTTTGTGTCCTGAGCCCCCCCAGCACCAACAGCACACCAGTATGGGGGGTCTTAATATGTCAGCTGGATTAAAATGATATTCGACACTTACAAATGACTAACATACAGAAGGCCATCTTGTTCACAACGCGCCTACAACATGTAGAAGACCATCTCATTCACAATCGTCGCGTTATGTGGCTTGGAATTCCATCGTGAAGTGGATAGGAACGACAGGGACTTGGACAACGAACCAGTTGCGCGGCGCATAAGGGATGTGGATTTTCAGCTCGGGGTCCAGCGAGGCCCAGAACTCAATGAACTCCGCTTCAAACACCACTACACAAAGCACAAGTTAGACGCAAACAAGAGAAGCCAACGCTTCACATAACTCACCAGTTTGCCACCCCCAGGAAACCACGATGTTCTCCCGGTTGTGGTACACGGCGTTCCAGCTCCAATTGAAGCTCTCGTTTAGAAGGATAGCACTGTCAAGTACAGCATACTGCAAACTCGAGCAATAAGTCCAAAGTCATCCATATCTGTGTTGAAACATCAAGACTTACTTTCTCGTGCATCGTGTAGTCGAAGTCCAGGCGAACTTGGATTCCGACCTGTTCAAGTGCATGGGCTTGCGAAGATCTGTCGCGAGCTTGATGTCCGTTCATGATCGCACGGACGCGAACTTTACGGCTCTGAGCTCGAATAAGTCCATTCGCGAGCTGCCATGGACCAAAGTATCATGTTAGGCACAAACCAAGTATCCCCACAAACCATGTACACTTACCACGTCGTTGGTGAACGAGAACACGCAGACATCGATCGTCCTCTGCACGCTGTCGAGAAGTTGAAGAAACTGATGGAATGATCCATTGCCTCGATCAAGGAAGCGGAGAACTCGGCCGCGATCGTGCTCCGCGAGATTGTTCATCTGGAAGCGCATACGCTGATGCTGATGTTCGAGTTGGCGAAGACGCCGCCCAAGCGTCGAGTATTGTAGATTGAGTCTCTCTGCAGCTTCCCGTCGGTTTAGGCCGGATCGAACAAGTTTTGCAGCTTCTTTCATGTCGGCTTGGTTGAGTTATCTGTATGCACGCGGTCTCATCGAGAAAAGTTGATCTGAAGCACATCAGCGTGGCTGAGGTGAAGCGATGGTCATAGTTCCCCTGCCGATTTCGGTGATGCGTCGAGGTTTGTCTGTGACTTTTAAAACTGATGCTCAGGAGCCTTTCAGATGAAAGCCATAAACTTTAAAATTTACTAACGGCCATGTACGTATCCCACACAATACTGTGGACCATGTATTTAGGTGCGATATGAACCAGTTTAGCCCAGCCTAACCTCAGTGCTATCAGTACATTACACTCCGCGCCAAGTCTTTTCGCACACTACGTTTTTGCTCATTGCTCGGCCAA
>JALBYZ010000882.1:0-13762 GCA_038050575.1 Globisporangium mamillatum | reverse complement strand
TCCTTTCAGCAGCACAACAACTAAAATGCCGCCTACAGTGAGGTCGACATCAGCAAATGCAAATGATCAGTACGCGCGAGTGTATCAAAGCAGCTCCAGTGAACCAGCTGGTCAAATGCGCACATCCACTCACCGTGTAAGGTTGTCCACGCGCAACGAGAACACCTTGGATGGACTCATGCATGCGTCCGCCATCGCGCTCTTCTTGTCCTCTGCAAGGCAACATACACATTCAAAAACAGCCTGTGAGTCACGCGTATGCACACATGCACGAAAGAACAGACCAACATACTCGTAATAGACAGCGAGCGACACTTCTTCCCGGTGTTGTCACCATCAATCTCCATATCGCCATCCTTCACGATCTCCGTCTTCCTTTCCTTCTGGCCATCGACCGAGACGGATCTGGATTGCGACTTGGACGTCACGCGGCGCGCTTTCTGCACAGAGCTCGAGCGGGATCTCGAGCGTGATCGGGATGCTGAGCGGCCAGAAGACGTATCTTCTCTCGCCATGTTCGCGTGTCAGATCTGATGCCGGTTTGAAGGCGCAATGGACGCAATGGATGCAGCAGCGATGAGCTTCTTCCTCGTGGTGCTCTCCGTGGCGCAGCTTTGAGATTTCCGTCCACAGAAAGAAAGGCAACGAAAATGTGACCCTCGCATTAAGGAGTTAACTAGTGTGACCAACCTTATAGTTGTGGCTGAAACATGTGAGGTGGCCCACCTTAAGTTTGGTAAAGTTAAAAACTGTTGTCCAGTGGGACACACAAAAAGGGCAATTTTCACTGAACTCTCCTTTTTTTAAATGAAAGAGGACTTATTTATTATATATATTTGATATTGTGAAGCTATTTTAAACAAAACAACCTGATATTTTGATACTACAAACTCCAAATTCAATGGGTTGTTTTTGATCAAATAGATTCTTCAAGTATAATTTCAGCGTTGGATTCCATGAGTCCACCTCAAAATTACCCCACTTATGTAGTTAAATTTAAATTCACATCCTTTTCTAAGCATCCTTTTCTTGAAATCACCTTTTTGCAGACAACAACGTGGAGAGCTGTGATAGGTCCGCTCTCGAAATAGCCCTCCGCAAAAGCGAAACAGCATCACAAATCCTCAAATAGCGCCAAGAGACGAAAGCGAAGAAGCGCGGACGTTCGCCCACCCCAATCTCGATCCATCCATATCGGTCTATCGTGCGCGCTCTATCTCTGTGTGCGTGGCTGCAAGCGTCGCAGGTTGTGCCCCTCCCTCCCGCCTTCGTCGTTCTGCTTCCCCCTTCGCGCGCTTCTCTCGCTGTGAGTTATTTTCTGCCGCGGTAGCTCATTGTGAGTCTTATCAACAGCGCACAAGTGGATCGGATCAGACAGAGAGAGAGCCCTTGCTGCGATCCATCTATCAACGCCACACACTACCATCCATCCACGCGCCTGCACGACGATCCGCTGCCTTCCATTCTAAACCAGTGTGTGTGTGGTTGATTTGTCTTTTTGCTATCGCTTGCGCATTCGACGGACAAACGGTAACGGGCTCCCTCTATCTGCTTCGTCTGCTTCGTCTCCCTCCATCTTCGTCGCTTCGTCCTCCGTCTCGGTTGATCGCTTGCTTTCGCCCTCTCTTGCGTCAACGCGGGAATGGCGCGACTCAAAGACGTATACGGCACGTGCAAGAAAGAAATGAAGGACACGTTTGAGCGCGCCGACATCGTCTCGGTGGTCTCACGAGGCAAGCCCGGTTACGCGAATCTCAACCAGCTCAACGTCGGCTCTCCCGGCTCCGACATCAGCGACTTGGATGACACGACCGACCTCGAAGAGCTGCTCGCGCAAGGCTCCAGCAGAGGGCCGCAGACCCATCCTGGTAAGCGCACCCATCCGCGTCTGTGTGTATGCGCATGTGAAATAGATGGAAAATGAAGTTCACTGACGCGCTCATCTTTCTATTGGGAATCACCACTTGCTCGTGCGTTTGCAGGCATCATTTGTTGTGCGATCTTCTCGTTTGCAGGCTTTGTGCTACTGGTAAGGTCTTGTCTTCGAGCTGTTATGACCACACCTCGGGTTGCTACTTCAAGCTTGATGCTGACGTTCGACATGTTTCCTGTTTTTTTCTCTTCTTCTGTGTGCGTTTGCGCAGATCATCGTCGGGTCGATTGTGAGCAACAACTCGCTCTACATCAAGGTGAAGCCAGCGCATGGCAAGAAGAAGTCGTCTCTCGCTACCAGCATTTTCCTCGCTGCGTTTCTGTATCTGTGCGTCTTCGGCACTAGCGTGATGTACTTCCTCCGCGCTCGGCGCGCACAGAAAGTATATCAGCTGTCACTGGATGTCCACGCGGACTAACAGCAGCGACACACGCGCAGAGACGCCTACGAGTCAGCGCAGCGATTAGTCACAAATCTGCTTTCAACGAGTGGAAAATCCGTGTAGATTAGATAATAAAACGCGATAGAAGACAGACCGCAAGCGCAGCGCGATCGATCGGAATATCCAGCATAAGCCACGCTTCGTGATTCCGGAATGCTATCGACAACAACAGAAACCTGCATTTCTTGCACCAAAAACTGCTCAATGAGCACCAAACTCACAAAAATGAAGACCCATCTAAATAAATTAACTCTGTTGTCCCGCTTCTTCGTCGCTCTCTTCAGGATCCCAGTGGAAAATAATGTTCTTCGCAAAAGCCATCGCAACAGCCTGCTTCGCTGCCTCGCTGCGGGCTTTCTTCTTCGCTGGAGCCTTTGCAACACCCAATGGTTCTCCATTGATCAGGATCGTGCACTGAAAATCCGTCGTTTCCTTGGACGCTGGAGACAAATCTTCAACATCAAACTGAACTTGAAGCCGTCTCTGCTGGTTCAGTTGGTTCAGAAGCATCACAGAGTCCAGATTTCGCTCGAACGCTGCGATCTTAACTGGGAGTGAAGACGACTGATCCTTCTCACCTTCTGGTTCCTTGGCTTGTCGCGCACTGATCGTGCTCTCCAGTGGTTTTCCATCTCGCTGTGCTTGCTCAAATTCTTGCAGGTACGCCTGATCTTCCTCCAGAAGCGTCCCTGCCTCGGTTTTCATTTGCCATAGCCTCTTGATTGAAAGCTTTGAGCCTTCATTCTTCACGATCTTCTTCGAGGGTCCTCTCACGTCAGCAGCCAAAACCACACCAGCTGTAGCATCGGTTACAGTGCACTCAAAAAGTGGCGGCTCACTGTTGTCGGGATCATGCAGCTGCTTGATTTCCACCCGAAGCTACATTGAATGAATAAAACAGGTCAGAGAACTCGATCGTTTTTGTCGCATGATATACGAGTAGACACACATAGTCAAAACTTACCTCGTGCTTGATTCTCATGAAGTACGTGTGGAGACGCGACGCTGCAAACGCATCTTCCTCAAGACTGGGGAGAGGAACAAAGTCTATCGCAGTGACGCGTTTTTCGTTCCACTCTTTCTGCTGCGCCTCTTGCTTCTGCGTCTGAATTCCTACCTCCACAAGTTTCTGCTTGGCAAGAGCAGCGAGTTGAGCCTGCTCTTCGGTTTCTTTTTCACGAGCTTGGTCGATCTCTTTTCGGAACTTTACGAGCAGCTGGTTGCCTGGTTCGTGTTGCAGCGCTCGATCGACGACCGCGTACGCTTCCTCATGCATGTGCTCCATTAGATGCAGCTTCGCCATCGCGTAGAGCGCTTTACCCGACGTCGCATTCACAGCAAGCGATTTCTGAGCGTACTCTTTGATAATCGATAGATCGCTCATCTTGATGCCGCAGATCGCGATGTTGTTGCACAGCGTCACATACCGCTCTTGCATCGGCTCTTCCCATTCTTCCACGTCAACAACTTCACCATAATACTCGTTCTCCAGATACGCTGTCAAACTCTCGAGACTCTTCTTGAACGCGTTCTTCGCAGCATAGTAATCGCGTCTCTTGAACTTGGCTTTTCCATCTTCCTGCGCATTGTCCGCGGCCTCCAAAAACTGCTCCGACGGCACATCCTCGCTTTGAGCTTGCTTGTATGTCCACTGGTCCTGCGCTGCTTGTTCAAACCAGCGATCGACGTCCTGTTCGTGGTGGTGCGCCTGCGGGTTCTGATCGCGCAATTGGTTCAGCAGCTGGCGCACACTCGGATCCCAGACCCAGTCTTCGAACGACCGCGATCGGTCTCGAAGGAAGCTCAGCAGCACCTGCTGCACAGCCTTGAGCGGCAGCAGCGGACCAAGGAACGCCTGCGTCTGCTTGTCCGTCTGCAGTAGCGCAGCGCACAGACTCTCGAGGTCGCCCGCGCTCGCAGAAAACGCGCCGTCACTCATCGTTCTCTCTCTCACTTTCTCGGCTGGCGTTGGCCGCCTTCAGCTCGTCGAAAAGCGGAAATGCGGAATTGGAGCATGGATTCACCAGCATCAACACAAGCGGTGATGCTGGTCATTTCCGTAAAAATTCGTAAAAAACCACACCTCTTGCTTTTTGTATGCTGGCAACGGAGAGTGACGGTCTACTTTTCGTAAAAACAACAGTTTTTACGAAATCGGATAAATCAGAGTGATGGTCTTTTCCTGCGTGCAAAGGGAAAGCGCGCCAAAACAAAAGGTCAATGGGCAGGCGCCATACAAACTCACAGTAAGTTGCGAAACACCAGCCATCAGAGAAAAAGGGAAGCAAACAAAAATGGAAGAGAGCGTGAGCGTGATGGCGACTGCGGCGGGCGCCGCTCGCCGCGCGAAGAAAGCGGCTTCGAAGCGCGCGATGGTGACGACGGCGACAGCGAAGGCGACGGCGGCGAATTCAGTGGGGGTGCCAGGCAGCAGCAGCAACGGTATGCAACGGAATAGCAGCAGCACGACTGCGGCAACTGCATCAAGCGAAAGTGCAGGACTCGGCGCGCGGACCAATGGTGGCGGTGGTGGTAATGGCGTGTCTGGAGCGTTTGCGCCGAACGTGTCGCGCATGCGCAACTTTGGTCGACTGAAAAGCTTCAGTTCTAGACAACGCACGATGCCAGTGATGCAGAAAGCGACGCGGTCTGGTGGTACTGGCGGTCCAGCAGTGGCAAGCGCTGCCAGGAATGCGCAGAGCAGCCGCTGGACGCAGCGGAACACGACGACGACAGCTAGTCAAGACGTGCATTTGGACCTGTCTGGCGATGCAGAGCGAGTAGCAGTGACCAACAGGCAGCAGCGGCAAGACGAAGAAGAAACAAAAGAGAACCTGAGCATTGCGTCAATGCCACCACCAGAAAGGCAACATCGGGAGATCCAACAGGTGAGTGCTGCTTTCGACTGGAATCGCAGTCCGAGTGCAAGTAGTAATAGCAG
Source organism: Globisporangium mamillatum (assembly GCA_038050575.1). NCBI lineage: Eukaryota > Oomycota > Peronosporomycetes > Pythiales > Pythiaceae > Globisporangium > Globisporangium mamillatum. The sequence continues at coordinate 8,446 of JALBYZ010000882.1, read as the reverse complement.
CTCTTCCTCTGGAATGATGCAGTCTCGACAGCCTCAGCGCATGCGGTGCTTGAAGCTCAAATGTGCGGCACACCCAGATCTGGTGATGCCGTATTTATACGGCGATCGGAAGAGTCGTATCAACTCGATTATGCAAGAGACAGGATGCACGATTGATTACTGCCCGATGTCGCCGGATGAAGAAGCCCAGTCTCCTCAGAGTCGAGCGTATATCATGAACTTTTTGATCTCGGCTGAGAGCGCTGAAAATGTAAGTGATTCCGCCAATACTGGTCGATTGTTTGCTTTGTGTGCGCTAACACTGCTCTTTGTGTCTTTGTTCTTGCATTGTTTGCAGTTAGAGGAAGCGATTCGGATGCTTCGTGCGCTTGTCGAGAAGGTGGAAACTCATCTGCAGAAAAAGATGCGAATTCGGAGCCTGCATGCTGCCTCAGCCTATCGACAGCTGGAAATCGACCAACCTGGAACCCAATACAGCCAGGAATCTCACGACGGGCTGGTGTATTCTGGCGAATTTGATGCAGAGTATGTCAAGGTCGAATCGAATCACAGCGCCGATCGAATGGAGCAAGAAACTGAGCAGTATTCAACACGACCACGGCATCCGATCTCACCGGTTTCACTTGAAACTCCGATTGATGGCTTTCGACAGCACAATTCGCCTGCTCGACGAAGAGACAGAATCGACAGGAGTGCGGAGCAAGAACGAGGCGCGCGAATGGCGGTGCAGTATGACGACGATATTGCCTACTATGACAAATGGGGTCGACCGGTGTACAGACAAGAGCTAGGCGTGGATGGGGAAGAATACGACGCAGAATCTGACGACGACGCAGTTCGCCAGGTTTCCGATGTCCCTTCTCGCCAGCAAATTTCTCGTTTGCTCCAGCGCCGCCGCTGGCAGCACGTCGATGAATCTGATTGGAGCAGACACCATCGAAGCTTCGTCCACGTCTCCCCAGCAGGCGAAGACCGAGTTACCTCCCCACCTGGTTCAGCTCATCGTCGGAAAGCCTCGATCCATCGCCGGTATGTGCCGTATCATCACAGCGATGTGTTTGATGATGACGAGTACGAAGAAGTTTATCGCGCACGCAGACCTTCCCGCGAAGTTGCTCGAGTATCGACATTCCACGCTGAAGAGAGATACTCCGATTTTGAAAATGACTTGCTGGAGCATGAAGAAGACGTTCTAGCAGCGCAAGAGTTCTCCATCAAGTCTCGTACACAGCTGAACTACGGCTCCAGAAGAGGCATGAAGCGCTCGCCGGGACAGTTTCGGGAAGTGTCCCCGCCTCCCTTTCAACAAAAGCGAGCTGCCCCTCCAACCTTGAACACGCACTACCCGTATGAGTTGTTCGATGGACAAACCGGCGAGTGGTTGTCAGACGATGAAGACCTGGATATTGTTTATCGGCGTCATCCTCGTCAACCGGCAGTTCTCTATCCTCACATGCACATGAGCTACCAAGCTGCTAGGATGCCCCGTGGAAGGCGCAATAGTTTTTCTGCGCCAACCGCGCACTCGAGGTCTGCCCAACCGGATAGTCCTCGCGAAGAGATGCCAAAGCGTCGAAAGACGTCTGTTGTGTCTCAGAATGAAGACTTTCTTCGAAATGAACATCCGCGTGTTCAAGTCCCTGGCTCCATCCTGACCTCTCGCGCCGAGCATGCGTGTGACTCAAGCGCAAGTGCTGCTCATGGCGCTCAGCTTGAAGATGGAGAACGCTGGACCTTGCGAGCTGATGAGAACATGGATCGTTCGGTCCATTTCGGCGTGCCCGAAAACGTGACTGCCGAAGAGGAGCTGCAGCATCTCACCCATTTGGAAAAGGGGCTTCCTAGTAGTCAAACCGAGCAAGTAGTACGCGACACTGTTGATGTGTCTGTAGTTTATGAGAGACACGACGGGCTTCACGACTCAAGTGGAACTGCTGCTGATGGTTTGATCAAAACCACACTTGATGAAGACGATTTGATGGCTGGCGAGCAGATCGAAGGGAAATCGCAGCAGCTTCAAGGGTGCGAAGTTGTCTCAAGCCTTGGTGAGAATGTAGCCGACTTTGCAGAATCAAACACAAGCGGAACAAGTGGTCCGACGAATGAAGAAGCAACGGATCAAGTGCGTGTTCCAGACGGCTTGGTATCTACTGGTTTGTCGTTCAGCATTCCAACAACTGTTCACGAAAACGTCGAGCGAGTCAACTCACTCGCGGAGCAACCGCGTCGTGTTTCTACCAGTCTGTCTCTTACGTCAAAGCTGGCGTTTGAAAAAGATCGAGTTGGTGAACATGCAAAAACCAAGATGATGTTCGCAGAAGACGAGTCTGCTACTGTTGTTCAGCCTCGCTCGAGCAGCTGGAAAATCCGCGCCAACGAGTTGCTTGTGGCTTCTCTTCGCAAGGACACTTGTTTCGAAATCGAGCGCGCTCAAGTCCAGCATGACGTCAAGTCGCATTTGAAGAGATACTTGGCGTTTGAGGAAAGCACCAAGCTCCTCGCACAATTGGACGAGCTGTCTACTAAAGCGCATGATTTGCAATGTCAAGTCGTTTCTGCCAGTTGCAAACTGAGTACCTCGGCGAGGCGCCAGATGTTGGATGTGCTCGACGATGCAGTGCAAGCTGCGACTCGGTCAGACAAGAGCACGCAAGAAAAAATCTCGTTGTTGACAGACGGGATCAAGAAGGCATTATCGCTTTGCGGCGTGGACTTGTCGTTGGAGACTCCAGCTCGAGTCACTTTTACTGCAGAAACGTTAGCCCAAAGCATCGTCCAGTCTCCAGAGACTGCCCCCGATACCACCATTGCGTATGAAAGTCCTACTTTTGACGACAACAACTGGGAGCACGCCGACGGTTGGTTCGAGAACACGGATGATCATTACGAAATGGAAGTCTTCGAGGAAGAAGAAGCGGTCGTACCGGAGGCTAATCCTGCGCATGAGACTTCTACTAATCGGGATGTGCCTCTCGTCCCGAAGAAAGAAGAGATAGCTCTCTTATCTCCGACTGAAAACCAGTCGTACGCCTCGAATCTGTTCGGCGAAGCGTCACTGTGCTCTCCGACTTCGTTTGTGATGAAGGGAATGCAGAAACGATTGTTTGGAGAAATCGAGCGCGCGAACGTATACTACTATCTCCATCCCGTGAAGCTTCCCGACACAGATTCGGCAAAGCCGCGCTCGACCTGCGAGTTCGGTTGCTCAAGCGGATCAGCAGGAAGTTGGGTTCAGAAAGTGACGTCGCAAATCAGCTCGCGCATGAAGTGGTTCGATGAAGTGACGTATTCACTCGCAAGAGCTAGAAGTGGTGGTGCAGAAGCCGGATCTGAGCTATTGAATCGGAAGAAAATGAACTCGACAATCCGCAAGCTTCACCTGATGGCTATCCAGCTCCACTGTCTGGTGTCTCATCTGTACTGCGTCCGTGGACGTTCGGAGTGCAAGGAAATTGATTCACTCGCAGCTGCGCTGAATAGTTCATACTTCGAGAAACGCATGACTGCGTACAAGTCGAGACTGAAGCTTGAGGCTGACCTGCACGGTACTCCAGACGAGCTGTTGCGAGACACGTTCGAGTTCTTCCCCGAGTTCTTGCTTTGCATTGAAATGTGGGGATATGACTATCGTGAAGGTGCCGGTTCCAGTAGCGAGGTGAACAAGATTCGGAAGAGCGTGAAGACGTTACCAATTCAATTGTTTGGTCACGTCGAGTCAGCAGTTTTCGACTACGAGTTCGACAAGAATGGCTTCCTTCAGACTGTTTGCGAGGAACTGCTCTCCATTGTTTGCCTCTGGAACGACTTTGTCTGGGGCGACAATTTGGAGACGCTGCCAGTGGAGCGTATTACCGTGTTTGAATCGGAGATGAAGAAGAATGTGGCGAAGATTCTGCAGACGTTTTCCCTTCATTTGATGGGGTCGTGGGCTATTCGACTGTTGGACAATCCGGACGAGCTGCAGGGGCTCCGGTTCACTCAGCAAAATGCCTACTATGCCGAAAGCAGCAAAATGCGTGGACTCGCCTCATCAAATCAGAGCAGCGGCAAATTTCCTGGCTCGTGGGAAGAAATCGGTCGCTGCGATGACGAGGAAGAAGCAGTCAAACACTACTGGAAGCTGAAAACTGACGCTTGTGATCTGGAGAATGCTGCCGAGAAGCGCGCTGGAGAATTCTCGTCTTCACTTATCAGCATCGATGCAGTAGAGAACTGGGGAAAAGAGAAGACCACTGCTCATTTGCTCAAGTGGAGTCGCGTGTTTGAGCTTCGCGGAGAGCTGGAGACGTGTGGTGTTGTGCTGAGCGATCTCTTGAAGGACGTCATGACGGATGCTTCAGTTGACGGCGACACCGATCCCGCCAATTTGGTTGCCACTGAATTGCTTCGGATAGTGGGGAAATCTTGTGTGGTTGGCGCAGACTTGGCCGCCATGAGTGAGATGATGGCACTTCACTCTGCGTCATTCCAGCTGCCGCAAGAGATGAAGTCGCGCGAAGCTTCTGAAGTCCAGAAAGAGCCAATTCCAGAACCTGCTGAAGAAGTCGGTAGAGTCAAAGAACTGGATGGGGTATCAGAATGTGCAGTTGATGATGGAAAGCCCACTGCATCCAGCCAATCGGATGTCAAGGACTTGATCCAGATCCTAGCGTCGACGAGAAAAGAGGTCGAAGAGATTTTTTGCGCTCGAACTCGATCCGGCCGCATGCGCGACAAGCTGCAGTCGCAGTCTGTTCAGCTGGCACAGCAGACGATCGACCTCTTCCAGAACATCAGCACCATGCGCACAGAGTGATTCCAGCAGATAGATGCACGAGTTGGAGTTGGAGGACGAGGCGACTTTTGAAGACAATTGTTGCTGTCATTGAGTGTAATAGTCAAGCTGTTGCAAGTGTACCTGCCGTGCGTCGTGCTAGCAATGCTCTATCAAGTGATGCTTCCTGCGACTGACAGCACCACGCCATACAATAGCATTTGATACAACAGTGCCTATCAGAAGCAGAACAAGACCATTCATCTATCGGTTTGAGTACGGCTCTGTGACGTTCTCCAATGTCGACTTTCTCGTTTTGCAGGGCTTGACGCAAAAGTGCAGAGGAATAACAACTCGGAAAAAGCGCCAACCAAGCTCATCCGTGAAACAGAAAAGTACTCGACGCTCAGCTTTGGGCACATAAAGGAAAAACGGACACGAATACAAACACAAACCAATGAAGAGTTCTCTCTCTCTTAATACAATAATAACAACCTACTTTTGACGTCCATTGGCCGCCTGGAGAGCAGGCTGCACAACATTCCGGTAGCTTCGCGGGTTGATCTTCTGAAAGTCTTCTTCGAGCCACTGGAGCGCGTTCGTCGCCTGCACCGTGAGGCTCACGGTCTCGGTGCTCGGATCCTTAAGGTTCAGTGCGTCGGCGGCGCGCGTGAGCCCCTGCTTGGCGAGCTCCCAGTTGAGCCGGCGCTCGTGCTGCTCGCGGGCGAGCGCCACGAGCGCCTTGTAGTGGATCTTGACGAGCTCCTCCTCTTTCCGGGCGATGTCGATGGAGATCGGGGTCTCGCCGATTTGGAACTTGATCTCGCAATCGCGGTCTACGCGGCCCGTGGTCTCGAACTGCACTTTCGTGAGCAGGTGGTCGCGGTACTCGTAGCGCTCCACGAGCCGGCGCGTCGTGGTGGCGTTGTCACCCTTGACGGTGATCAAAGCGTCAGTCGTGAACACGAACTCCTCCTGCGCGGACTGGAACGCGAAGAGGATCTCCTCCTTCGGCAGCACGAAGTGCGCGCCGTGCAGCTTGGCGTAGTTTGTGACCGTGTTGCAGATGTCAGCCGAGCCCGTGAGGTCCTTGGCGAGTGACTTGAACATTGTGTGTGACTGGGGATGTCTTTGTGAGAGTTTGTTGGTGACTTGGCGTGGGCTGGTGCTCAGAAGTGGCGAAACGAAAAGTGAGATTGGCCAAGTGAGGGGGTGGCCCACCACATGACAGTGAGTTCGATTAACCACATGCAGGATGCTGTACCTGGGATCACGGAGGTAGGCCACAAAAAGCATTGTGTTGCGTTGGACACAAAAATGAAGCTACATGTTGGTAGCGTACCTGTTGAAGTGCGAAGTGTTGGTAACCCATGGTACTGGTACCCAGAAAGCGAGGAATGGATTTTCCTGCCATAAAACAGCCAGGAGCATGAGCTTCATCCTCGTTCTTGTTTCAGACCTTGATGAGGAATGACCAGCGAGACCTCGTGGGACCGTGTGCGGTGATGTGGAGCACAATGGATACAGCGTTCTTGGCGTCTGCATCTATACCCCCCCGCCTTACATCACAATGCTCGCAAACCTGAGTCTTCGATGGGATGGACGGTCAGTTCCGGCTGGGTTTGCACTAAACCTACATAATTGATGGGTTGTTTCGGATGACTGCTTAGTATTTTACAGCAATTTCGTACATAAATAATCCATTTAGTGTAATATTCACTGATAAATGAGTGCATAATGCACTTTCTTTGGATTGATGAATGTAAAAATCTATGCTGTGGCTATACCTGTAATCTGATGATGGATGCCACTCTCTCTCTCGACCTGATTTGGACCTGGCTTCGTAGACGAAGCTTTTGCTTTTCTACATTCGCTGACCAATCGACGGAACAAAAAATCCACTTTACCTCGTCAAGTCGAGTATCAAGGACGCCCACCTATCTCCGTGCACTGGGGCCCTCCGTTGCCTCTCCTGCATCGTGAGACTCAAAGACGACCCTCTCATCATCTGCCGCATGACCCTCATGGACGGAGTTTACCCATTGATGCCACCTTAAGGCGGCACACAACTACCACGCCAGTGGCCAGCTTTTAATCGAGCTTGTCCTGATTTTTCATTCTCCAACTTGCTTTGCACCGCACAAGCTCACCTTCCAACCAGCCTTCCAACCCTCCCAACCCCAAACTACACAATGGCCTCTATCATCAAGGGACTCGCCTCGGACGCCATGGGCTCCGCCGACATCTGCCGCCCGGTGCGCCAGCTCGAGTCGTGCGTCGCCATGAGCTTCCTGCTGCCGAACGAGACCATCATGTGCGCACTGCAGTCGTCCAAGGAGGAGTACGCGTTCACGAACCACGCGCTGATCCGCTGCGAGGGCGAGAGCGCCACTACGACGCGCAAGCTCGTCACGCGCTTCGACTACAAGCGCCAGTGCATCGACCACGTCAAGTTCGAGACCGCCGGCCGCGTCGATCGCGACGTCGAGATCAAGTTCACAATCGGAAGCACCCACATGTCGATCGACATCGCCAAGGATGAAGAGCCGACCGTGCGCGACTACTACAAGGTGCTCGAGTTGCTCGGCCGCGTGCAGCGCAAGAACGAGCGCTCGTGGGAGTTCGCCAAGCTCGCGCTCAAGAGCTCGTCCGAGGCGCTGTACTTGACCGAAGGCAGCGGCCAGACGCTCACACGCCAGTCCGAGGAAGCGCAGAGCTGGGTCGAGCAAACGTACGAGCGCACTCACCCACGCTGCTACCGTGAGGTCATCCACGGCGCGTTCACGGAGCTGCGCACGAACGCCAAGATGCTCCCTTAGGATGAGAATGTCGCGCAACGTGCAAAACGCAAAGTACGATAGGCTCTAGAGCAACTATGTACTGGTTGCGTCAAGCGTCTGTGCTTCCATGTCTTTTAATCTATCAAACTAACAGTGGGCGGGGGCATCGAGGACGCTTTTTTACCCCATGGAGACGAACTGAATGATGTTTTTGCAGCTTTTTGTCGAGCCGTTTCGATGGAAACTTCGAGTCAAGTTTACTCCTTATAATGGAATGCTCACTCCTATTAAGGGATCAACTGTTGGATCGATGACTAGATAAATTGCCAATATGAACCAATAAAAATCATCGAAAAATTAAATTACGCAAAGCCTCGTAAATTACAACTTCCTCCAAAGTCGTTTTGGAAGTGCCAAGTGCAAGTATTTATAGTCCAGGTTTGTATATTGATATTTAGCATGATGTTACCTCCGCAGCGCCGCTGCGGGTAAAAAGTTAGTTTGCGCAATGCAGACGACCTCTTTGCGTATAGGGGTGAAAGCTAGCTTGGGGTGCTTCCGCAATCCGCGGTTGGTCTTGTACTAGTACCAGAGTGGAGGAGAGATTCTTTTGCCAAATCTCGGTTGTCTTGTATTGTTTGTTGTTGTTAAAAGCATCAGCAGCTAATCCAAATCACTGTCTGGCTCGAGTTCTTCATCGTCAGAAAGCGATTCGTTTTGCCCATTCATTGTATCTAAGTGCTTCTTCAGCTCGAATAATTATTGGTTGGCAGCACCAATGCACGCTTGCACCGTTGAAGGCTGCAGGTCCCGGAAAGCAGTGCCCAGAGGCGTCCGAATATCATCAAATGTCGTTCCGGTGGTGTAACGGGGTTACACGCGTGGGGCTACACCGCCGTAGCCCACGCTGCTG
>JALBYZ010000881.1:0-13781 GCA_038050575.1 Globisporangium mamillatum | reverse complement strand
AGGAAGCGTCCCGACTTGGAGGGAAGGAGACTTGAGTGCTTGAAGGCAAATTTGCAACTGAATTGAAAAGCTGTTATGGTTCCTGTCGCTACTCCTAATCAGCCTCAAAGGCTCCTAGTGGTTTCATGAATAAAACCTACACATGTAAATATAAACCTAATAAACTGATATATAAAACATTGGGTACACTGAGGTTCAACCCATAAGACCTTGAACTTGAAGTCCAGTGGAAAGTTCTCTGCGAAGTGATTGGCTCGCGCCATCGCTTCAATCCGCAGTGACACGTCGCCTGCGAGGTTCCCCAAAGTAGGAACCACCATTCTGTACTTGGTTAGTACATGAACGCTAACACTCTGTACTGATTAGTGCATGTGAAGAACATTCGGCACTGATTAGTACAGAGAACCTTTGTGACATCATCCAGTGACGGAATGACATCACTCGCGCATGTGGGACTCGTTTGTACTGCGATCCTTTTGCTGCTAGTCAACCACAACGCACGTCGAAGGTGATGTGCGCCACACATTCCACCTTCATGGAATGGGACAGGTAGGGTCCATTACATTTGTGACGCTTGAACGCGAGACAGACATCGGGGATGCCGTGTAGTAGAGGTAGGCAGACCCATCCATGTTAAATATGTCACGGTGTCTGTATTTGTGTAAGGATGGACCATCACTCATAAGTGTATGACCATCATCATTTTCTCTATATTAATTTTCTCCATACATTAGGATAGCAAAAGAACAAGTAGCATAAACATTGGGTGCGTGTCCCGCGACCTAGGTACGTGCTCTAGGTTGAAGATTCGGTTTATATAGTTTAGAAATCAAAAGAATCCAGTAGGGGTAAAGACCGGCAGCATCTGTGTCCTACGGCATAGACACGCACCTGTGTCCTACGGCCCATGTCTTACCCACAGGGCGCTCCTCCGGACAAGAAACAAAGAGGCAAGAAGGCAGGAACAAGCAAGCACGAAGTAGACTCTCACTTCCCAATTAACCATCAACAACACACCACTCTCCTCTTGCTTCCTCGCCAGACCAGCGCTCATCTCGCTCGGTCCTTCGGCTGTATCATCTGTCCTCACTTAAGTTCGAGCGCTATCAGACCGTCTGTACTCTCTGAAGTACGCGACCTCCTTACAATGTGCTTGTGATTAGCTGTAGTGCTGCTCGTCCTTCCTCGACGTCTACGACGCGCACTGATGCCGCTTCTCCATGTACACGCCGTGGCTTCAGGTTGTGTCGTTCTTGTAGCTTCTAGATCCACCCATCCAAAAACACCATCTTCCGGGGCTTGATGTTGAGAGCGTGCTCGGCGTCCCGCACGAGCGTGCGCCGAATTTTTTCTGCCTTCGCGCGGATTGTCGCCCACGTCACGACGGTCATCATTAGCTGCTCGCAACGCTCGATCCAGCGAGCGAGATCCTTCTCGAGCGGCAGGCAGTGGACAGGCTGATTGGCTTTGTGGGCAGGATTGGAGCAAGCATCGTCTTCAGTGACTGGATGCTTTAGCAGCATGAGCACAGCCACTGGCGAGGGATTTTTCGCAGCTTGAACGCCGAACCTGCCCATGCGGCGAGCGCGCGCAGCGATAGCTCTGGGTGCTGGCTGCGGTGACTGTACTGCGCTAGCTTCTGCCCAGCCGAGAGTCGAACGCGTGTGGTCGCTGCTGAAATTCGTGCGGTCGCTGCTGTCTCTCTCGTCGCTCGTCTGTTTGGTTCTAGCGAGAGGCGCTCTCTCACGCGCTCTCCCTGCACTACTCACTGAAAATGGTTCGACTTACGTGGCTGTTATCGTTTTTGAAAGGGTATTATGTTTTTGGGGTGTTTAGTATCGGGAATGGTGACTGTAGCAGTAGGAGTTTTGAAAGCGGAAAGCATTTGGAACCTTTTGCCATTTTATGCACAGAAACACTAGTAAACGTAATGCAATACTTAGCAACCGAAGAATACGGCTTCAACCTACCTACATGACTCCTAAAGTTTGGTACAGAAGCCAAGGGGATGACTTGCAGTGAGACTACTGAGCTACGCCGCTGTCAGGTTGTCAGATGAGGTGCAACACATTGTAGAATTCGATCAATGAGCTACTTCTGGAACCGTTCGAATGCCAAACCATTGTACCAAAATGATGCGCACTTTTCATTACTTTATAGTACGCTCTTAGTCCTATTACCTTTGCAGATCCTATGTCAGAGAAGCATCTTCACCACCGAGCAAGTTGAATGGCTCGTACTCGTCCAGAAGCGCCTTGATTGCAGCCTCGACGCAGCTCTCAAAGTGGACCTCCTCGTTCTCTCGCTCACCATCTACTATTCGCTCCATCGCGTTCGCTGTACTCAGTAGATTCGGTTCCTGAACTGGTTTCCTCTTCGCATTCGCTGCTGCAGACGCAGATTGATCCTTTTTGCGAGCCGCCATGGCCCTCGACGCACCCGCCAGCAGCAACGCATCCATATCCTGCGCTCGGCTGTGTCGCGCGATCTTCTCGCGGTACTTCTGCGCATGGGTCATCGTTTGCCGTGTTGTGCGCGTGCCCACACAGCTCGCGATCACTTTCCACGGACCCGAGGGGAACTTCTCGAGCGCTTCGAGGAATCGGTTGTGTTCCTCGGTTGTCCAGGGCGTCCCGTTCTTGTTCGTATGGGTTGCTGTTGCGGCGGGAGCATCTGGGGTACTCCGAGCAGTTGATCTTGCAGACAGCAACGACGATGAGGAAGAGGAGGATATGGTGAGCGGGATGCGAATCAGGCGCTGCTCGTCGGGGAAGAATTGGCTCTGCACGGCGCTCGAGATCGTCATTTGGATACTATTGAACTACTCGGGGGGTTTGGAGTAAATTGGAGAATGACGAGGTTGGGGCCATTGCACACTCGCTTCACTCTCTTGGGGACTGCGGGTGGGTGAACTCTTGATTACCCACAAAAGGAGGGTCGTTACTGATTATTCGCGCGTGAGTGAGTGCAACTGCGCATCATCATCGCGCGCATTCCGGTCCAGTAGTTTGCTATGAGCAAGTGAGTTCCTTATTACATGAGAGACAGAGAAAGCAGGATAACAATATGCATGCTGGATATTTCAAAAAGCATGAAACTTTCAGCTTTCGGATGCCTCTTCTCTGAGTCAATCGCTTTCGCCTCAGCCACTCACAAGGTGGCAAGTTCGTGATGTCCATGTCTCTTGGTTGCGAAGAGAGCAAGCACTTCGAGATTTAACGCACCACCTGGGGGAAAGGCGTTTGGAGCAAGCAAGGCGACGGCATCTGTCTAATGGACAGACGAGTGGAGTGTTCACCGCGCACTGACACATGAATGAAAGGAAGAGCTCCAGACTATCGGTTGCGACACGGTAGTCCTATTGTGGGTGTGCATATGTTTTCAGTGTAACCTAGATGCTGTGAATTTGTGGCAAAGCGGCTTTCTCATTGCAAGTTCATGGTGGAAAGGTCTTTTCGATGCTTTGATTGCTTTTGTTGAGTCAACAGCTCAGTAGCAAGAACAGCATCAAGGCAAGGGCGTCCAGTAAGTTGTACGACGAGCCTCGAGGATCGAGCACGCACGTGTGTGATAATATCTGTAGCCATTCGCAAACTTGCAAATAAAATATATCACATTTTGGCTTCCCACCACGACAGGGGACGCGGCCTGTTTGAGTCAGCTTTCAAATGTTGAAGCTGACCCATGCAAGCAAGAAGCTCATGCTGTTGCCCGCACGTGTAGGATATTTGCTCTGAATAGCCAAGTTCGCTGACCACAGAACACAACTAACGAGCGAAAACGTACCACCCAAGATATACATATGCGCTGGGAGCTTTAGGGTCTCTACTCTCGTGTCAGTCCAAAAAATGCTTTCAAGTGATTTTGTGATCCTGCAACAGTACTGCATCACAGGAAGCGGAGAGGTCGGCAAATAACAAGTGAATATCAGGTGATCACGCACATGATTTCATGGCAGTTCGAAATGGTGTTTTCTGTTGATAAATAATTAGTAGGAAAGGTTCCAATGCCTTCCTCTCATTACTTGCTGCTACGACTTGATGCTGTTTATATCATGTGAGAGCTTGTGTGGACGTGTGGCTTGACAAAAAGAAACTAGATAAAGTACCCGGCGTGTTCGTTCCCATAGCCGGTCGCTGCGTTCGCGTTGGTACTTGCTGTGTAGCGCGGAGAGAGGTAGTAGTACGAGCTCCAGTCCTGCATCTGCGCTTGCGGGTCGTAGGGTCCCGTGGCTGGCATGCTGATGGCGCTCGCTTCTGGGGCGGCGGCGATGTGAGTGAACTGCGCGTACTCGTAAAAGGTTCTTTCTGGGTAGGCATAGCCGAACGGGAGCTGCTCGGACGCGTCCACGTATGCCGACATGCTGGGCACTTGGAGTGATGGGAGATCGTATCGCGATGACAATGACGCTCGCACTGTGTTGTTGTTGGTGGTCATCACAACAGCCGCTGTTGTTCTGGGCGGCTCTGGAGTGACAGCAGCTACTGCGGCCGTAGCTCTGGTTTGTTGTTTGTGTTGCTCTTGTTCTTTGCGCTGCGCTTCTTTCCGTCTAACGACGTCGCGTTTGCGTCGCTTGATCTTCTGGCGGTATTTCTGCGCATGGGACATCGCCTGGCGCGCGGTGCGGGTGCCGATGTGCTCGGCAATCACCCGCCAGGGGCCGTACGGGTACTGCGCAAGCGCGTCGAGGAACTTCTCGTGCTCTTCTGCGTTCCAGGGTGTGCCTCGGCTGCGGATCGCGGGGAGATCATCGTCGATGCTCTGTGGGGGGACAACCGACGGTGCGATGCGGATCGGTCGGAACTCGTTGGTCTCGAAAAGCTCGTCCTTCACGCGGCTCGTAATCGTCATACGAGGGAGAGCTGGGTGGAGAGAGAGCTGACCTGTGTGTGTGTGTGTGTGTGGAGCTCTTGGGCTGGTCGGCTGCTGCTCGAGAAGCTGGTGCTGTTGCTGGTGCGGCTGGTGCTGCTGCTGCTGAGCTGCGGCCGTGTACTCCTAAGAAGGAAGTAAAATGGAGAATGAAGAGGGATGGAAGCGATCCTGAAGCAGGAGGCAGATGGACGCTGCTTGGCGGGTGGCTGATCAGGATGGGGAGCGGCTGGCAGCTCGCGGAGTGGCTTCACCTCTGCTGCTCATGACGCAAAGGGCGCAGGGGCCACTGCGCTGTTGCTGTTGTGAGCGTGAAGCAGGCTGCATGATCGTTTGTTTGTCTGCGTGGCGCAGCAAATGGCCTGCGACTTGAGACAGAATGGCCTGGGGAAGTGAGGAGCTCTTTGAACAGTATCCACAAGACAAATGAGTGATGGTGGATGGTTTGGTAACTTTTGGGATCGTGAGCTGGTCGGTCTGTGGTTCATTGGGCACTTGAGTGATATCATATAAACTAAAAAGGTAAATAAAATTATGCTTCTTAATAAGTGTAAACGTGTGATACCAGTACGTAGTAGCATTAACACACACCTATTTATCGAGAGAACCCACTACAGCTTGTCGCTCTGGATTCTGATCCTCACACATATGGTGGCGCTAGCTTAATTGCAGGGATCCGGTTTTAATCAAATATTGCTTTGAAAATCCACAACGGTTTCACAAAAAACGACTTTATGAGAAAACGCTGTAGCCATGCCATGCCCATCACTTTCGAACGTTCGCTGAACAATGCAACCAGCAACTCACTTGGCACATCAAAACGAGTGTCCACACGTACACGACAGCATATCCAATCCAGGGCAGGATCACTCGCCGCTCAACATGTAGCAGGGGAGCTCGACGCACCTACACCAGCTGAGCAGCTATCAGAGGAGTTACCAGCAGCAGGAGGCAACAGACGCAGCTCGCAAAGGAAGGCCCAGTCACAGCAGAAGAGAGCAACTGAGCGAGTGAGGACACAGTGCGATTTGTGTGTAGAGAGTCTATGACAGCAGAGAGTCCAAAGAGTTGACCCTTTGCTGGTTCAAGCGCGAGACTCTCTACGTTGGCGTGCGCTCGCGAAAATAGCCGACTTGTGTGTGTGTGGCTGCTACCCGTCCTCAACACCGCAGGCTTCAGTTGCAGAGCACTCTATTTCTCAGAGGTGGGATGAGCAACTGATCGCGCATGCTGTTTCAGCGCGTGGATCAACCCGCTGCGACTCGCTCCTGCCGCGTCGGTCATCAAGTTGGCTCCAGCCTGGTATAATTGCTCGGCGATCCTTCAAGATTCTGGTGAGCGAAAACACCTGAAGCATGAGGATACGGAGTTGCCAGAGTACATACGAGAAGAGAAAAGACGACGACTGCTAGTGCTGATGCTAGACTGGAGCAAGAGGAGCACGTCAGCTCTGGCCGCAATGTCGCTACTGCTACTCTCCACGGCTACCACGTGCGTACAGAATGTCGACCGCCGCCGCCAGGTCACTCCACAATAGCATTTGCTGTGGTAGTACGTACCCTCCAGCTATGGTGATCTGTGATTCAGTCCGCTGTTGACTTGGAAGCCTGGCTGTGGTCTGACGAACTCGAACTCTCACGCTTTTTTCACGTCTTCCTCGCAATAATCATGGCGTAACGCGTAATCAGTGACGCGCGCGACGACGAATCCAGCGTCAGGCCCAGTGCCTTGTGAATTGGTGTCAGTAGCGACACCTCAATTGGCTCAACGTACTCCGCGCTAAGAATCTTGATGAGTCGGCTGTAATCCGCTATGCCAGCGAGGTGCAGTCCGCTCCTGTTCATTCACGCTTCGTCAAACGTCAGGTGCGTGAAGGCGTAGAAGAGCATCAAGACCCGCGAGCTCCAGATACAGTGATCACGCGGAAATCGTCGAGGATTGCGTGGCAGATCGACTCCCGCAGGTACACTCCACAAATACACCGTAGTATGAAGAACATCGAGCGCGAGGATCACGACGGCGACGTCCGTGAACAAGCGTCATGAGCCGTTTTGAGTTGCAGCCAGGTGTCCACATTGCCTGCTCTTTGTCGAAAACGTGCTGCACGAAGACACAGACGAGCAACATCTCTACAATCCGTGTTTGAGGTCATAACCAAGTGGGAACGACCGAGGATCGCGCACTTGAGTGGGTACACCAAAGCCACAGCAAGGACACCCAGAATCACGGGGGTGTTTATGAGCGCGATGGCGAGTGACTGCAAAGCTGCTATTCTTGATCATCTCGTAGGTGCCGCCAGAGCGCTTGTCCGTGTCCACACTCGCTGCACCGCAGCCAGATAGACGTCACAATCTGCGGTCGAAGCACACGACAGAATCGGAAAAGGCACAAGCCAACCTCTCCAGTACTTTGCATCGGTCGATGACTTCGAGTAGCGACCCCCAAGAGGCCATCGTTGGCGTTCAACAACGTACTGGAGCGCCAAAATTTTACAGCTCGACACGATCAGGGTAGTGTCAAAGCAGTGGTCGTTGGTCCCTCGCTCGTTCATGTCGCCTTCAAAGCTCTCGTCGCGTCTTCAACCAGGAGCATGTAATGCGCTGTAGAGAGGTCAGGTCATCAGCACCTCTGTAACACCGCGCAGGATCTTCTCGTCGTGGCAGTTTCACTGCAAGTCATAGATAGATACGTGAATAGAGATATCAGTTAGGTATCCACAATCTACATTTTCACATGCATTTCCTACAAAATAACGAGCAGCACTTGCCCAGAATCATGAACTACAGATATTGCGCGCGCTGTGTGGCAATGGCTCTCTCCAATGGCGGGCGTGAGATTGATAGATAGCTATAGAGAAAGCTACGGCTGTTAGTTGGTACTGATTGTGCTGGCTTGGTGCAGGACGAGCTCACCAGCCCCCCCCACCGCAAACAAAGTCAGTGCTGCCTGCTACCCTCTGCAATCGCCTCATACGCACTCAGCAGAGCACAAGAGCCATATAACGCAGTGGCGAGTCAGCCGCCGCCATCACCTCGTAGCACTTCTCCTGGTGCTCGCTCGGACCTCCATCTTGCATCTTCTTGCTGCTGCCGCGCAGGAAGGGATTGATCGTGGTTCATTTTCATTTTCTCTATCGGTGACCGTGTAATTGCATATTGCAAAAGCAACATCCTCATTAGATACATATTGAAAACATTGCGTATTCAAAAATCATTTTCTGACCAGCTATGATTATAGAGTTTCGTATAATACCTGTTTAGAGATAATAAATCATGTCTATGTAGTTTTTCTACTATCAGCTACACAAACAGCCAAACCATCTTATGAAAATTATTCAATAAACTACACAAATATTATAAACTGTGAAATCAACCACGACAAAAACTGGCACATCGTCAACTGGCAAAATCAGCGCGAAAAGACACACATCAACTTGTGTGAGGTCCAGCCGGACCCCGCGCTAATTCCGTCTGGAATTCGGACTTCTTCTTCGTCAGACAGACATTTGTTGGTTTTTCGAGCTTGACGGCTCTGCAAAGTGTCGAAAAGCCCGCAGGTTGTAGTTTACTACCAGTGCTAGACTTGGTTGTTGTTCGGATCCAGCGGAATGAATCCTCACAGAAATATGAACAACAATTTACATTGCATTTTCAAAATGCCAAAAAATCGCTTTTATTACCAAGGTATTAGTCCTTTATGATAAATACCACCTGTATCCATCCCTCGAAGTTTCAGTTGCCCTGAATCTTTGCAATTCAACCACACACAAAGACACTGACAAAACTCGTTAGGTGGTGTGCCCATACAACTCAGTGGCCGAGTTCATGAGCCATCCTACGCGGTTATAGTCACAGATGATGTATCAATCGAAACAACGCAGCCAAAGTCATCTGCACTTCTGTTTTGCGAACTCACAAACTGTCCTGATTAACATCTAAAAGAGCTCACCCATACGTTAATTTCTCCATCATTTTAATCGTCTTTGTGACACCGATGCAAAAAGTATCTTAATTAATGCTGCACTTCCCAATACGCATACACAGTTAATAATAATATGAGTCTAACAGAAGCATCAATGTACGACACTTGACGCCGATCCAACTCGGGGCCATTCAAATTGTGGGCTTGGAATAACTTTGTGTATAAGTTTCAAGAACAAAAAATGCTTCCAACTGCTTTATTTTATTGCAGGACCATGGCAGGATCTGCACCGAATCGCCCTGCAATTTGCAGACATAGCAAAGCAACCGCGCGATGCGGATTACGCGCCCCTCGCGCTCGCTTGTTCCTCCGCGTCTCGCCAGAGAGCAATGCCTGTTGTGGAGAACCAGATGGCACATCGGAAACCGACCTACCATCATGCGAGGGTAACTGGCTGGTTGACGATCACCTCTGCCATTTTGTATGGATTTGATTTGATTCGCGCTCGTCTGTGTGTGTGTGTGTGTGTACACATCACTGAACTGTGCATTTTGATTTGCCCGGAGGCAAACAATACAGGATAGCACCACTGTGCTACACCCGCAAGCGTCTAATGCTCGATGCTTCGCATCAGTGGTCGATCAATCGGTCGATCAATCGGTCAATCAACTGGTCGACTCTGTTGTGTCGCTCGAGGTGCCTCACATTTTCGTCCACCGCCAGCCATCATGGCACGAAAGTGCGGGTCTTCTCAAATGACTACTGGTACACTGTACCGTTTTTATCGTCGCGTTGTCAACCCTTATTCCCTCCCTCTCAGCTGTTCCCAGCGAAACGAAACCGAGATGAACCGACTCGTTAATCGTCAGCACCAGCAGTTACACAATTGCCGAGCCCTGTCTGACTGGCTCACAGACTTGGCGTTTGTATGGGAGTCAGGCAGCCTCATTGCGATTTGCGACCCTCGCATCACAATCAGCTCTCCCTCCGCTTTCGGTTCCAGGAAACCACATGGCGTGGTGGCATCTTGCCCGCTCTCCTACATACATAGAGCAGCAGACTTCGCGTTGCATTCCTGCCCACCGCAACAAGAGTGAGCTGTCGTCCCAATGCATGGACGACTTGGGTTTCAGACCAATCTCGCAGCTCACTTTGCAATTCGCCTCACAGCAGCCACACCAGCAACAGCCACCTCCCTTCTTCTCTCCATCTCTTCCAACATGGTCAGCACCTCGTCCCTCTTCATCGCATCGGCCGCCATCGTCGCCGCCTCACTTGTGCAGCACGCGGACGCGCACACCAACATGGCGTTCCCTGTGCCAAAGTGGCCAGACAACTTCTACAACGGCAACTCGCCATACGCGCGCATGGACAGCACCAAGCTCCCAGGCACGGACGGCATCCCAGGCTACCAGGGTGTGAAGAAGATCGCCGCCGCCATGGAGGCCTCGACCGACAAGACCCTCCGCGCGCTTATCTACAAGTACGCGACCACCACGGACGACATTGAGTGCGGCAAGACCCTGCTCGATGGCCCAAAGCAGCCAGTGCCTGCTGAGATCGACTTCCCATGGGGCCACCCTGGTCCTTGCGAGGCGTGGTGCGACGACGTCAAGATCTTCGCTAATGGCGATTGCCAGGGCAACAACGTCGGCAAGATCAAGGTCGACCAGAGCAAGTGCACGAACGCTAAGCGTCTCCAAGTGATGTACGCCGGTGTCCACGTCGAGAACTACGAAATCTACTCCAACTGTGTGCCTCTCACCGGTTCGGGAAGCGGCTCGTCGAGCTCGACCCCAGCGAAAACCCCTGCGACTGGTGCGACCCCAGCCAAGACCACTAAGCCAGCGGCCACCTCTGCGCCAGCGGCCACCTCTGCGCCAGCGACCACCACTGCGCCAGCGGCCAGTACCCCAAAGACCAAGTGCAAGCGTCGCCTTCGTTAGAAAGCTGCTCTGATGATGACTCCTGCTGATCGCGAGTAGTAAGGCTTCTGCCTGTCCTCGATTTTGTATGTAAACGTACACTTTTTTTCAGTCTCAAAAGTCTAATAAAGAGCTTTTGCAATGTGTATCTTCTTGATCTCTTCATTAGGTCAGTGCGCATGCTTTCCTCCATCAACTCTTCAGCCTGTGAGCCCGGCAACGATGAGACAGGGGCCAAGGCTTTCTTGCAAGCTCCGAGTGTACACGAAGGTGTCCATGTGGTCAGTCGCTCGTCTCAGATGGACAGTGTATGATGATGACCATGCAAGCGACCACACGCGAAGAATACCACAGAGAAATGACTCTCTGCTGTGCAGGAGGGATCTCGTTTAATTAGCTACATACTGTGATTAATTAGCAGACCCTGACGCATGTTAGTCAACCTACTGCCTTCATCAGCATCTCTTTCTTTTGGTATCATAGAGATACAAAATGAAAATGCTCGGCGAGTTTGCTAATGGTGGCGGTGATTAACGTCCTTTAATCGCAGAAATTTCCGACCCAAGAAGCACGGATATCACGAGCACCTCTAGACCAGCAACTTGCTGTTAATACAGCAGCAGTAGCCCAAGGCGTCGATGCTCAACTCCAGTAGGATTGAG
Organism: Globisporangium mamillatum; assembly: GCA_038050575.1. NCBI lineage: Eukaryota > Oomycota > Peronosporomycetes > Pythiales > Pythiaceae > Globisporangium > Globisporangium mamillatum. The sequence goes on along the minus strand of JALBYZ010000881.1, from coordinate 2,404 downwards.
GCCATGTTTGCAACGAATGTCATTGTGTCGAAATGCAAATGTATTGGGCATTTATCAAAACCAAGAGCACCCCACACGTTGTGCCCATTATCTAAACTTTTGGCCATGCCTCCTGGAAATGCAAAGTGCCGACGCAGTATTGAGTTCATGGATTGTCTTGGAAAGGCTAGATTCGTAGTCGATCATCAGTCGATGGATACATTATCGTCAGTAGTTCTTCTGAAGCCTTCAATGAGAGAGAGTAGCCGTCCACAATTTCTTTGTTTAACAATGAGCGTTCAAAAAGTCTGTTGCACTGATATTCTTTCAGGTCACTTTGTAGCCATTTCAGAAGGCGGAGAGAGATGTTCCACCTCCGCTCCCTTCAATATGAATCCAAGCAGATACCCCCACCGCCACCAAGAGGAAAAAGAAATTAACACCACCGTGCCGACAAAAATACAAAGGCTACTGGAGGCGCGTCGCCAGAAGGTCCAACGACTCGACATCCAGCTCCGAGCAAAGCCCAGATACATCGATTCGGAGCCAGCACTCGGTGTACAGTGCACTCGCTCCGCGACCTCTGAAACTAAGGGCTGGCCTAGGCGAATGAATAACTTTAAACATTTACTGACTGGTTGCTCTCAGCTAATCGCTGTTTGGTATCTGTGCAGATAATTGCGGCGTCCTGCAGGCCAAGACATATAGATCGAAGACAGTTAGATATACAGAATACGATTCGTGGTTCGTGTTCACGGTGCGCCATTGACAAAAGAGTGTCAGTACAACTGCCCAGTCTACTCGGCAGCTTCCTCGTTCGTGGCGACGAAAAAGACACGCGTGCTGATTGTGATCGCTCTCACCGATGCACCCCTGACTCAACCTTGTTTGTCATCCTAACCCACTACCAAAACAGTGGCGGAACAGTGGAGATACCTGAATTTTTCCATCGTTCTCGCAAATCCCTTCAGATATGTAAGTAGATTGGAGTTTCGATTGCACACCATTTCTTAGCAGCCTGATATCATGCAATACAGCAAATGAAAGGCAAACTTTTCACGTAACGCAGAGAGCAGAATGAGTGAGTGGCTTTGCAGCGTGCTTCCCAACTCCGCCTGATCTGATTGATCTCTATGGATGCTGAACTGTAGCCATCCATCGCCACTGCCCATGCTCAGTATTGAACTGCATTTGCTTCGACTGTAACATGGATACAGTTATGCTCAACGGCCAACCGCAACCCCACAACGCCCAATCATCAATTATCCAGCCAACCAACCGACCACGAATCCATTCATATGTTGGAGCTGTCTGTGGTGGATTTTGATTAAGAGGACTCTGTAGCCATAGCCTCATTTGTTTTTCTAAACTCACGCTGCTACAGTGCGACCCAAAACTATAGACGTACTATAATAAAATTTATAGTTTATCAAACTGGCGTGGCGATTTTGGTAAGTAATGCATTTATGATGCGCAGACATCAATTGCCTACCTTTCCCCCTCAGTTGATATCCAGAATCACAGAGCAATAATGCCGGATGGCAAGTTGCTGACCGAGAGAGATTGGCTCCATTTTCGCACTCCATGACGATGGCAAAAGCAACAGAAAGATTGGCACCACCATTGGACGCAGTGAGAAGGCTGTGTGCACCGTTCTACGCAAGAAAGACGCCCGTCCAAGCTCCAAAAAGATCGGTAGACGCGCGCTTTTGAAGGAGCGCATCGTCCGTCGCATCTTTCAGCTTGTGTGCGTCAAGCAAATGCCGTCGCGAGACATCGCCGCCACCCTCAACCACGTTGCGGGTCGTTCGACGGTGCTCCGAGTGCTGCGGGCGTCCAAGTTTGCAAAGTACATCAAGCGAAAACCGACTCTGCATCTGAAGAAGTACCGCAGGGCGAAGCGAATGGTGTTTGCGAAACGCCACTTGAACAAAGTCGGGTTCTGGGAGCGCGTGCTATTCACGGACGTGAAGAAATTCAACTTGGACGGGCTGGATAGCTGCCAGCGCTACTGGCATAACATCAGGAAGGAGGTCGAGACCTACTTCAAGCGTGTTGTCGGCGGTGGTTTGGTGATGATATGGGCCGGTGTGTGCATGAGTATGAAGACCAAGATTGCTTTCCTCGGAGGCAAGCAGACTGACGTCAAGTACACCCAAATACTGAGCGACAACCTGTATTCGTTTTTGCAAGAGCGTCAAGACGATCGCGGCCTCAATGACCTAGCTTTCCAGCAAGATAGGGCCAGTATCCACACCGCAAAAGCAACGCGCGGCTTCCTCTCGATGCTCAACGTTCGTACTACCGAGTGGCCGGCTAAAAAACCTGATTTGAACATCATAGAGAATGTTTGAGGCGTGCTCGCGCGTCCGGTGTACGCTGGAGGGCGACAGTTCTCGACTCGCGATGAATTGAAGAAGCAAAT
>JALBYZ010000880.1:0-13790 GCA_038050575.1 Globisporangium mamillatum | reverse complement strand
GGAGCGTTCGGTGTGACGTTCATCGTCAGCGCGCCTTTGATCGGGAGCGTGATGCTCAGGTCATATGTGATCTCCTGCCCTGGTACCAACTCAAAGCGAAACTTGTTCAGCAGCACAGCTGCGACAGTCTTCATCTCCATCACCGCCAGGTTCATACCCAAACACGTCCGAGGACCAGCGTGGAAAGTATTGAACTTGAACGCCGAGACTGCAATAAGCTTGCTGGTCTCGCTGTCGATCCAGCGTTCAGACTTGAACTCCTTTGCGTCGGAACCCCAGACGTGCGTCATTCGACCGAGCACATATCCAGGATACCCTACGTTCATACCTGCCTTTACGAAAGTGCCATCGCAGGGCACAGTGTCATGCAGACAGTGCTTTTCGCTGTCTGGAACCGAAGAATACAGCTGGAGAGTATCTTTGATCGCAGTTTCAAGGTACACCAGTTGGTGCAGCTGCTCCGTTGTAGGCGATGTGGTTCATCACCACAATCAGCTGCAAACACTGGTAGCTTTGCCGCCAATTCCTCACGGATCGTTTGTTCCGCGCTCGGGTTCGGCTCACGCAGTACAGGAACCAGCTGAGCGCCTGGGCTGTGGTGTCTCGCCCAGCCATGAGAAAGTTCACCACTACATCTCTCAGGAACTTAGGGTCAAACCCGTCGAGTTGTTTGGATTTGGAATCGGACTTGGTGTCATAGCTCACTTCGTCAAGAAAGAGCGCGATGATGTCCTTTCGACCGCTCACACTGCTTGACTCTGAGTTCTGCTGGTTTGCCATCGACTGCGAGATGATGCTATACACGGTGTCGTCGATCAGCTGGATGCACGACTTGAGTTCTCTTTCCGTGCTGACATTGAGGTATCGTTTCGTTTTCGATACCCAACTTGGTTCCAAGAAGCGCTTGAGCAGCAGGCGCTGGGCTGCGTCAAAAGCGCTTTGAAAGGGAGCTTCGGTCTTGTCCTTGAGATCCCCGATCTTGGTACCAAACCCGATCTCAGCAAACACCTCAAATGTGAATCGGCTGAACAGCTTGAACATGTCGGCTGGTTGCTGGCAAGCGACATAGCGGTGCAGAACTTCAACGAGGTCATGAGCATGCTCGTCCACCACGATGGCCGTGGAGTCTCTCAATGTACGCTGTGAGAACAGGTTGCTCGCCGTTTTCGCTGCCGCGCCCACTTTGGGCCATCAACTGCAAAGATCCCGTCGCTAAGCAAATCGCGGAGGATGTCCCCAACGAATTCACCCTTGCCAAAGCTCTCAAACTGCGTAACGAGAACGTCTTCCACCAGCTCGGGCGTGGCAACGAGAATCGTCGCTGGACGCCCGATCATCTGAATTTTCCAGGGGTGACCACCTCAAAGCTCGTTCTGCGAAGCTACCCAATCGTAGATATGGTCCTTGTGCTTGAGGATCTGGAACGTGTTGTAGAAGATTGGGAGTATGCCCTCGTGGCGAAGGATCTTGTCGTCGAGAGATACAATCTTGTGAAGTGACAGCAACATCAGGAATCCAATCGTCACAGCCAGTGCCGATACCGCGAACAGGGTCGTCGTCGGTGGTGCGACTGGACGTGGAGGCGCGTCGTAAAGCGACTCCATGATCGGAAGGATTGGCAAAGGCGCGCGCTTGCCCTCGTGCTTCTGCTGGGAGGATGGCGAAAGTCAAAGTGTGAAGTCGCCAAACGACGATGCGTGGAGGTGGATGGAAGGAAGACAAACGATATTTTTCCATCATTTTTTGTTGTTGTTGGCGATCTTCTGAAACCATTGACGTCCACAGTAAAACAACCTGTCTGCGTACGAGTTTTGAAAACTCAGTTGGAATGTGTAGTGTTCTTGGCAATAGTCTGACCGCTATCCTGAAGAATACAGTCGGAGGGTCTCATTGATTACCGCCTCCAGGTACACCAATCGATAGCCTCAGAGTCTGGCGAAGAAGTGCCCCCGCTTGATTCTGAATTCGACGAAGCGTTGGAATCCGCAGTCGAGTTTGACGCGCGGCGCGCCACTGCTGGCGGGCGCGGAGGGATCCATTGTGAACGCACAATCTTCTGGCGGTAGCACTCGTGGCGATGGCTGAGCGTCTCAAAGGTCACAATTTGGGCAGAAGGCGAGGATTGTGACGGTGACATACTCTGGCTCGAGTCAGAGCTGCTATTTGATTGTGTCGGGACTCTCACAGACGCCGACGACGCTTCGGAGAAAAGCTTGAAAAACAGTTGCAGCGCATCGTCACTCTTGCCGAGATCCTTCATGAGCCGCTTGCTCAGAGCCTGATCCTCGCGCTGGTTCTCGCACAGTTGACTCACACGGGCGTGAAGTTCGAGGTTGAACTCCTCGGCAGCGAGCAATATGCACGTGATCTCCTGGTCTGAGTGGTTTTGAACACTGGTGTTTGGATCCACACAAGGTTCGACTTCAGCAAGATCATTTTCATTCGAGACTCGTGACGTTCCGGGCATGACTGGACGATGCGCTAGTGAAGCGCCGAGGTCCTCAAGCAGCATCTCGGCGCGAAGGTACTTGTCTGCAATCAGAGCTCTGAGTTTTTCATTGTCGTTTGTGTCATTTTTGAGTAGCAAGTGCAACGGGGTCACCCCGTTCGCAGATGACGACAGCGTTGACATCAGCAGCAGATTTGCGCCATGATCGAGCAGCAACTTGATAAGTTCCATGTGACCCATCTCACACGCGAGGTGCAACGGCGTGAAGCCATCCCCTGAGCGGCGCACATTCACGTTCGTGTGCTCTTCTCTCAGCACGAGTGCTTTCACGACCTCCACGTCTTCATAAAGAACGGCATAATGCAGTGCCGATGCGTGCTTGCGGCTCGCCAAGTTGCAGTTTGCGATCTGGTTCGCGATCACATCCCGCTGCGCGCCAAGCAATGGAAGGTGCACACGCATGTTCGCCTGCTGGTTGATCAGTTTCTCGACCACTTGAGCAGAGCGTCTCGCGACACATGCCAACGCTAGTAAGGGCAAATCGCTGCCTTCTGGAGCGATGGAGATGTCGTCAAACGACAACAGACGCAGCGACAGTGCATCGCTGCTTTGCACAGCATAGTGCAGAGGTGAGAACGCACTCTCCACGAGGTACAGGTACTTGGATTTTAGCCCGCCATAAGCTGCTATTGAGCTGATCTGGTCCGATGGCTGGATTTGTTCGCGATAGAGGTTCTCAAGATGATGACCATTCGGAAGGATGACGTGGTATTTTGAGTCAAACGACCGCGAGGACACGTAGCAGTGGATCGCGTGCAGATTCGCAGTCAGCACGTCAACTTGGGAGCCCTCGGGGATGGGTGGAAGCAGATCGATCAGCGTCGCCTCGTGAACGTCATTGATCTGGGCTCGACAGGCTTCAGTTACTAACAGCACGCCGATCACGTTCGTGTTAAAACCGTTGACATCCGTCTTCAGCGCAAAGTGAAGCGATGTCATCTCCTTGTTGACTTTCAGACTCAGGTCCACGGCGAACTTCTCTTTTAGATACACCAAAATCGCAGCGCGAACACTATCATTGCCACAGAATCGCGAGCGCATGTCGTCGTCAAGGCACAGGGTCGAGACTACCTGGCTGCACCCTCCGCATGCGAAATGCCACGGCAGCAAGCCGTCATGGAAGCCTCGCGTCGACAAAATTTGTATTTGGTTGGCGACTTTGGTTGTGATCGCTTTCGGGACTGTCGTATCAAGGTATCCCTCGTCCAGAATGTGCTCAATCACAATCGCGGTCTTCTCGTGCGGAAACTTGTGTTTGCGCAGGTCAACGTGTTTGCCAGCGATCAGTTCAAACTTGGACGCTGCATCCAGGAGCTCTTGAATGATCTCAATTGCCCCGATGCTTTTCCCGTTTTCCTCATTGCTGGTACAGAAGCCAAGGCAGGCGTAATGCAGCGGGAGGTACCCGTACACGTCCTGGATGTTCGGATTTGCTCCGTGGCGAAGCAGACACTTGACGACATCCGTGTGTCCGAACAGCAACGCCAAGTGCAGTGCGCTTTGCCCTAAAAGATTGCATGCATTCACGTCAGCGGAATGTCTTTCGAGCAGCGCCGTAACGTTTGCCAGAAGGAACTGCTTGTCCACTTGTTGTGAGTTGTACCACAGGCAGAGGTCAAGCCCTCGCACTTGCTTGCGGACAATAAGCTTGGACACCAGCGCATGCAGGAGGAAATTCCCATCGGCATTCGAGACATTCACATCAACTTGTGCTGCAAGGAATTTGTTCAAGAGCGTGGGACTGCCGCAGATCGTGCCGAGCTGGATGAGAAGCGACATGTTGTGCACATCGCAATTTGACTCGTAGGAGTTCGTGATCGTCTGGCTCACATTCCATCCCAGAGGAGCCGTGAGCGCACAGTTCCAGGCGCACAAGTCTTGGCCATCGAAAGTCATCTTATCGACATCCGCATTCCATCGAAGCAGCTCTTGTACCAGCTCTCCGTTGCCCGTGATCAGCGCCATCATCAGTGCAGTCGTGCCGTTTACAGACGCTGTGTCCGGAGACGCTCCCGCTGAAAGTAGCGCCAAAGCAATTTTCGTATTGCAGAGTTCAGCCGCCAACAGAATCGCCGAGTAGCTTGAGTATTCGAATCGAGGAACGTCGAATGCCAAGTTGAGGATCGCCTTTGCCCATCGCGTGACGTACAGGAAGTCTGACGGTGATTTCGGTTTGTTCGAGTCTGTTTGCTCGCTTGGTTGAATTGGCTGCGGTTGACTCTGCTCAGAGGATCCTTCTTGTTGAGCTCGATACTTTAACAACGCAGTTTCTTCCAGTTTGCCTCCAAAAGTGACCAAACGAAGCACGAGGGACTCCACTTTGTCTGCAAATGCTTGTCGGTGGGTGAGATCAGCCGGATAGTCCCCAAGGCGGCACCCGTCAGTGTATGAAATGAGCAGCACCAGCGCTCCTGAACTAGCTGCAGCGTTCACACAAACGTCGGTCTGGGAGATTGGGATTTCGACGCTTGTCGCGCCAACACTGGTCGAGTGTGTATACACGACCACAGTCGACCCGAATTCTGGACTGGTGAGGACTTCCAGAGCCTCGATTGTAGCTTCGATTTCCAAGAACGTCGCGTTTTTTGATCCCAGCACGTGAAGAAATGGATGGACCAGGTGTTCGAACTCCGTGTGTTGTGTCATGTCTGCAGCCAGCGGCCATTCGTGGAACTGGTTTACAGGAGGAGCCGTTGTCGGATCTCCAGTCTTGTCAGTCTCGGCGCCACTGGATCCGGAATTTCCAGCAAGTCTAGCGAGATGTAGCATCGCCTTGATTCCTCCCGGCAGCTTCATCAATTTTGTTAGAAGTTTCAGAATTCCGTTCGACACTGCCGGGAGACGGTCAGAGTAGACCAGAATTAACTTCAAAAGATCCACAGCCTTTTCTAAGATCGAGCAGGCGATCGCCTCGCCCACGACCGGAGGTTTCGAGATGTCGATCTTCTTCTTGCTCGGCGCCGCGACGCCAGCTTTTCCTCCCATGACTCCAGCAGTACTATTGCCAGCAGCGTTGCTGGACTCGAGTTTCTGGATCAGTAGCTCGTGAAAATCAGTTGCTCCTGCGGCGATGCTTGGATCGCTGGGCTGAGTATTCCACTTGGAATAGCCGAGCACGAGCGCATCGAGTGCCTCAACCGCGTATAAAAATGGATTTACGTTGTGGCGCATTAGATTCAAACTTACGGGCTCAAAAATCGTTTCTGCTTCGTCTTCATCCAGCCACTCGAGCTTGCACAGCTGATACTCATTTCCAGCGAGATTGGAGGTGGATTGGAAAGCAACTTCGTTAGCACTCTCTTCGGTCTTTGAGCCTTGCGGGTGGAGAAAAGTGACAAGCGCAACGGTGGGATCACGAGTTTCAGTCCCACACACCTATTTCACAAAGAACACAGTTGTTAGTATCCATTCTCGTTCGCGCAGGCTCTATTGCTTCAACCCAGCACAATGGCGTACCTCGCAAGCCCCGCTACTTTCACTAACGATTGCCTTGACACATTTTGATAGAAACCCCACAAGCAGGAGGTGCTCTGGAGCCGTCTCGATCAGTACCTTGAGAAAATCACCAATGCTGCTTTCACCGAACGCAAACGCGTTGGCTGGAGACTCGACAACTGTCGCCAACCAGCGCACAAGTCGAAACAGAACGCGTTTATCCTCTGCGCTGCATGAGGCTTCGAGCATCGTCGCCACGTTCTCCGGAGCCAAGAAAGGAGATTTCTCGATCACACTCACAGCTACGCCTGCAGTCTCATTGTTTTCACTAGGGCGGACTTCTTCGCGAATTGCAGAGAAGACGCGCGGATCAATGGCCAACTTCTTGGCGCCGCTTCCTGGCAACTCGACGCTCAGGTGGAGCAATTTATCAGCAACTTGGTGGAGGTTGTCGTCTTGAGGGACTCGGAAGCAATCCAACAGAACCGACAAGATGCCTTGTTCCTTGGCTCGAACCTTGCACTTGTCACTAAGTTGCACCATTCGTCCCAGACTGGTGATGATTGCGACACACTTGTGTGATTGAAACGGAGCCGCCGTGACTGAAGATGAAGCCGCTGGATTTGCTGCTGCGCTGGTTGTCTGACCTGGAGCTGCAGGGGTAGCGACAACCGCCGCTGGAGGAGAGAGAGCGCTCGCCACGTCTTTCTGGAGAAGGGACACCATCGCGTCGATCACAGGATACGCAGTGTCCTCTTTGACGAAAAAGTCGATTGATTTCGATGTCTGCAATAACTCTTTCGCAAATTCAATTCGGCAAAAGCACTTGGAGATGGCCGTAGCATTCACTCCGACGATTGCGAGGTCTTCAGGTGAAAGAGATCCGGTCGGATTCGTGATCTCAACGAGCATTGCCTTCAGGACTTCCGAGGCGCCATTGTTTCTCAGAAAAGACCGTCCTGGAACTGTTTGCATACAACGTCGATATCAATCCGGTCAGCGATGCCCAATCAAGAAAGAAATGGTTATCACTCGATAAGACGTACCGGAAAGCGAAAGGCTGTCTATGATAGCGAGCATCGGCTGATGGAAGCGCCTCTCGGGATGCGACCCGAACTTGAGGAATCGCGACGTCACTTCCTGGGTGTCTGCATTTTCGAGAAACGTATGATCCGAGAGATGCTGAAACAGCGTTGCGAGACATGAGAGCGCTGCAAACTTAACGTCATCGCTTTCAACGCCGAGCAGCTGAAGCAGTGCGGTATGCGGTGCGCCACAGGTTTGGAGGTTTGACAGAGCGCTCGAGTAGCTTCCGTCACACGATACAATCGAAGCAGACGCTTGCAACAGCATTCTGTACACTTGGATTGCTTTGATCTGGGCGACAACCATCAAGACCCGTCAGTTCTCTGTATAATAGACATACTCCAGTCACACGTAATTTACCTTGATCTCCGATGGAAGCCCATTCATCAACCAAACTACACGGAATGGCTCGCCACCTTTCCACGTAGAATTCGGCGCATTGCTTTGCTCGAGAATGTATCGCGCTTCAGATACAATAACACGGCTGGCTGTCAATATCTATTACCAATACAAAACCAGTCAGCAGGTGTCACATACCGTTCGCATCAGGATGGATCTCGATTTTCGGCTTCGTGCCTTCTTGGCCGTCGACAGCAGTGCTGCTGAGGTTGTCGGGAACGCCAGTTAGTAGTGCTTCAAACACGTTGAGTATTTCCAGGATCAAATTGGCAACCTGCTCGATACGTCAGCGACAAGTTAGCTATCAAACACCAGCAGAACAAATATACACACGCATCATCAAAAAGCAACCCCACCTTGGCTCGACCGAGGAACCCAATGATCAGTGGCAACACCTCCGGCTCCTGCAGGAACAGCTCGTCTTGAAGGCAGTATTTGGCACCTTCGATCTTCTTCATCGAGTCCTTCGACTTCAAGTTCTTGAAGCTTTTCTTCCTCGCAGTGAGCAGCTTTTTCGTCGCAGCGGCTGAAGACGTCACGCTCGAGCTTTTCCTGTTTTCCGCAGGTGTCTCGCCTTCGCTTGGCTTGGCGTTGCTGTCGCTCGCCACTTCTCCCATGTTCTTTCGGTTCACAGGGTGACAACCTTGATGGCTCTGCTCCCCCCTAGCGCTTCAGGGCAGGTGATTCAGTTAGCTACCCTTCTTCTTGCAGACGAGGACGAAAGACCGACTGACGCCGAGTCTACCTACTCAACTTGCTCTTCACTATCCAGAGCTGCGAGACGCAAATTTAAATACCATCCATCACCTCAGGGTCTTTTTTGGGGATCGGATGGGATGAAGACTTGACTTCTGTCGGTGTTGCCCAAGCACAGCAGTACAATAAAATTAGAGCTCTGCGTGCGCGTACATGATAATCTCTTGGCGTCTTTTGAGTTCACTGACGACTGATTGCTGGCGTTTCCCCTTTGCCGTGGCAACTGCTCCGCCCAATAATAGGAGCATACCTTTTCACAGCAGCAGCAGCCGGGTAGCCAAAACTCGTCCTGATCGGGCTGTTCGCCTTCTCCTCTGTGCGCCTGCCTCATTCCCAGGGCTTCTTTACCGGAACAAACACGCCCCCACCCAGAAGAGCAAGCATAGCTAGCACACGCAGCAATGCAGCGAGCAGCTCTCCGAAGCATCTATGGCAGTAGCCAGCCAAAGACAAAGCACGTGGCGGTCGTGGCGCCGGTTCTCGACACCGATGAAGAGAATCCGTCTCGAAGCGACGATGACGACGTTGACCTCAAACTTGGGCCAAAGCGATCCGGCAGCAACAACAACTGGAGCACGACCGGCAACGTAAACCGAGTTCCTGAAGTCGAAGAAGGCGAAGAAGCTGCTGGCATCGTGCTCCAGAAGAAAAGCGCGCAGTACGAAATCCCACGCCTGTCGGCTTTCACTGCTGGTATATTCTCCAACCAGAGCCAAGAACTGCACGAGCTCTATCAGCAGCAGCAGCAGCATGGAGGCTCTCCACCTTCTGGCGCAGCGCAAAAGTACACGGTTCTCGGTCAGAAGCAGAAGTGGCGCAAGAGCCGCGCGCAGCGATCTCGCCGTCTCGGACAGACGATTTCCCCCGTCGAAGACGCCTTTGAAGTGCAAGGAGACGAACTTGGCGAAGAGGAAGACTTGGAGAACCCGGCACCACCATCGTCATCTCGTCAATCCTCTTCGTCATACCTCTCTGTGAATGAGCGACTGGATACTCAGCGAAGCTACGGCTCCCAAGGACCTCCTCCTCCTCTTCCTTCTCTTTCTTCTGGACGACTCAGCAGCAGAGAAGAATCGCAGCTCTCCTCTCGATACGACAGCAGTCGATCAACCGGACGCAGCGAGAGCTCCAACTCCACGGGCACCAACAGCGACGAAAAGCAGCGGTTCGTGGTCACGAGGCAGAAGAAATCCAAGTACGCGGCGCGGATCCACCTCCCTGGTCAGCAAAACCCGCTCTACCTCGGCCGCTACAAGAACGAAGAAGCCGCGCTCGCGGCCTGCGAGAGCGCCTACTCAGTCATCACCACACCGCGCAAGTAGCTGAGATCAGCGGTCGTCAGTATCTGGCGTGCGTCCTCCATTCTCAGCCTCGCACGTTGGTGAGCAGCTCAACGACATACATCATGCTCCCAACAATCGCTCCAGATTGATAGGAAAACGTGACCCAAATGGACCCACGCAATCAAATATAGCCAGCTGTCATTTCAAATCTACGCGCTATATGATTGGTTTAAACAGGGATTTAAAACCCTGTGATTGGTTGTAAAGAGGTTAGCTCTCTATTTGAAGTGATGTGATTTGCAATTGCCATGTTTGAGACTCAGTGCATGCATAACGCGTCTCTCGCATTGCACAATAACGAACGACCCGGACGCGTGCAGCATGGCGAGCCGTGATGCCAACGCCACTAACGGTGGCGCCAACACCACGCCTACGGCCGCGACCAATACGAGCACCACCATGCGTGCGCTGCCTGCTCTTCCGCTGCCGATCTTCAAGCACATCGTCGCGTTCGCGCTCTACGACTACACGGAGGAGCTCATGCCGCGTCCGATGATCCGCATCCCGTTCGAGGCGCTGCGCAGCCTCGCACTCGTGGCGAAGGACTGGACACCACCGATCCGCGAGGTCCTCGCGCTCGAGAAGCTCAGCGCGCTCAGGATGGCGCTCGACAGCGCGATCCGTAAGGAGCTCGCCAAGTACAAGCGAAGGGTACTGCTGCGCGGCAGATACATCCGGGATCTCACGATCTCCATGGGCAAGTACGACCTCGACAAGGAGTTCTTCATGCGCAACGCGAACCTTCACTTTGTGGACGAAACCCCGATCTGCTGGAAGGAGTTTTTCGTGCGCATGCCCGATTTGAAGCGCCTGGACGTCTCGAAAGTGCCGCTATCGAGTCCGCATCTCGTCTCGATTCTCGACGCTGCGTCGACTTACTGCATGGACTTGCAGGCGCTCATCTTGCCGGGCAAAGAGCGCCAAGACGCTGAGAATGGTGGTGCAGTCGCGGCATTCGTCACCAAGGTCTACGAATCAATGCAGCGCTGGTATATGAAAGGAGGGCGTGGTGGGCTGCGCCAATTGTTCTTTCCAAGTCGACTGGATGGAGATCGACTGTTACGGTGCACTGAGTACATTAAGAAAGTGGTTGAGATGTGCCCAAACGTTGAATACTTGGACGGATACAAGCATTCGCTGCGGGAACTGGATCGACTGACGTGCCATGACGCGTGGATCATCACGAAAGAGACATGGGAGCAGTTCAACCAGACGTGTGTGCACTTGAAAGAGTTCAACTGGGTGGTCGTGCCGTTCAAGGACGATTTCTTCCAGACGTTTGGCGCGTATTGCAAACCGCAACTCACGGACCTCACGTTCGCAGTCAACATGTTCTGGAACTGGGAGATGTACTTTCGCGAGTGTGGGGAAACCGATCGGAGTGCGCGGTCGCCGCACGGGATCCACGCGAAAGACGCAAAGGCGGCGCTGAAGGCGTGTCCCGTGCTGACCCACCTGGAGATCTGCTTTTATCACCCGGTCGATGAAGACATCCTTGACAATCCGATGGAGATGTACGAAGAAGAAGACTACGAATTCCTCATCACAACGTACCCGCAGACTGAGGTGTTCAATCAGGATGTCTTTGGTGACCAGTTTTGCATCGCAGTAGCGGAGAATTGTCCGCTTCTTGAGCGGCTTTCGATGTGGGAGGTCGTCGAGCGCTACAACGGCAACATCACTCCGATCAGCACGTTCACGGACCGCGGGCTTGTCGCGCTCTCCAAGCTCAAGTGGCTGCAGTTCATCGAGCTCCGCACAGTGAATTGTTCTGGGAACGGACTGTTTGTACTGCTCAACAATTTCCCTAGTGACTTTGGCGGTCAGCGGGACATGCAAATCTCGCTGGGTGGTGCGAACTCGCGGTCGAAGCTTAAGTTCTATAAGGCCGTCACACAGTTGCTGACGTTGATCATCAAGTCGAAGGAGGTCAAGTTTGCCCAGCGTCGAGTCGTGCTTCGCCTGGTGAACTCGTCTTTTGCGCCAGTGGATCATGGCTGGAGCAAGGACTATCTCAAGAAACTCGAAGGTTTAATCACTGAGGTGAAGCAAAAACACCCGGACATTCGCCTTCGCTGTGGGATTCACGGACGCAAGCACGGAGGGTTCTCGGGCATCGTCGAGTTTGGGCTGTACACCGCATCTTCGAAGCCCAGCATGTGGTACGGCTGGGAAGACGAAGACGGGCAGCGATCGAAAGACGGCGTGTTTATCAGCCGCGGTACGGTACACGACGAGTACCGCGACCACCACCGTGAATTGGCTGTGGAGAACCTCCCACTGGACTACGAACTGGATGCGGATTATTTCGACGACGACTACGGATATGGGTATGGAGGTGGCTATGGCTACGATTTTGACGACGACTACGAGCCAGACAACTTCTTCGATGACAACGACGGATTCATCTTTTGAGCACAGCAGGTTTTCTTTCCGTGGGGATCCGAATTGAAGCGTAGCTGCTGGCGTGTGTGTGAAAATGAATGTTATTTGCGATTGGAGACATCGTGTGCTTGTTGCTACTTGCAACTCGCATATTACGCACGGCGGGTACTCTCCGAATCTTGACGTCACATTAGCGTAATGTGTTGTTTTATAGGTATCCGTGAGCAAGATTTGCGGTACTGTAGCATTAGTCGGTTTGTCTCCTTGTTCGGGGTTCGGTGAGACCGTGCTCGTGCTGGAACTTGGACAGCCAGTCTCTCGAAAACTGCAGCGCTTCGAGCTTCTCGCGCGCTTGCAGATCGGTCTCTTTCTCGACCAGCTCATCGCGCAGACGTGACGCGTATGCTCGAATCTGCGAGTTCTCCAGTGACACCCCGAACTCCGCGATCCCCTGGATCCACTTGATCAGATCGCTCTCGACGCGCATGGACGCGGACCGGAAGGCGGTCTTGCGCTTCATGTCTGGATTCCGCACTGCAGTGTCCACTGGCTCGAGCCGCTGGCGCTTGATAATATGTGAGAGCGTGGACTTGGAAGGCGGCTTGCCAAGCCCAAACTGCTCGGCCGCCCACTCGCCCAGCTCCCGGAACTTCATATCCGGAGTCGTCTGGAACTTCTCAAACACTTGCTGTTTCTGCTGCAGCGTCATGTGGATGCGCGACCCTGGGAGGGGAGGGAGCGGACGGTTCAGAGGTCTCCCTGGAGTATGCCTTCTGACGGTATCACCTTCCTTATCACAAACGCTGTCACCATCGCCGTCACTGTCGCTGCCATCGCCGTCCCTATCAGCAGCTGCTTGTTGATTTGCTTGCTGCTCCAGTTCTTCTTTCTGATGCTTGAGTAAATAGGCGACAGTGGACACGCCGATGGGCCTCACGAGTCCCAGTTCGCGCTGCGCCCATTCGCCCAACTGCGCGAGCGTGATGCCGGGCGTGGAGCGGGACTTCTCGTAGATCGCGCGCTTCTCCTCGCGCTTGAAACGTAGGCGCGGCAGCGCCATTCTGTTCGCGTGTTGATTGATGATCTGTGCTCAGGTTTGGATAGTTTGGTATCGGAGCTGAGCTGTGGACTTGACTCTTCTCTATCGAAGCAAAGGGTTACTCCAATCGCTTTCTTTTACCAAGAAAGAGCGCTTGGACTCACAGTAAAAAAGCGATTTTCATAACCCTTTGTTAGAGTAACCTGTAACCAAGACGTATGTGTTGCAGCCGATTTCTATGGTGAAGATTTTGTTTGCGGCCAATCAGAACAGGGCAGAAATGTATCCATGGATTTTGTTGTATC
The DNA here is from genome assembly GCA_038050575.1 of Globisporangium mamillatum. NCBI lineage: Eukaryota > Oomycota > Peronosporomycetes > Pythiales > Pythiaceae > Globisporangium > Globisporangium mamillatum. The sequence continues at coordinate 533 of JALBYZ010000880.1, read as the reverse complement.
CGACATGTTTACACATGTCGTCGAGCACCATCGTATCCTTGCTCTGCTCATCACACGCCCTGGACTTTTGGCTTCAAACGCTAATCCATTTCCGAGGTGCCGCAGCACAGACCAACCGGGTTCCGACTGGACAATAACCACATTTCCATTTTCAAAGACGTCACGAAGTCAGGAAAAGCAACCTCCGCCGCCAAACGATCAACCACTTGCAGCTCTGCGTATAAATGGACGTGCTGCCGATATCTTTGGTCAGTGCGATTTTCGCGCTCGCAGTGGACAAGTACGAAGTCGCCTTCATCCCATGGGCTGAGCCTCTATCGCTCCCGCGCCTCAAGGACCTCGCGACAGTATCCCGCGCGTGAGCTGCGCACATGGAGGCGATTGTGAGTGTTTTCAATGCAGCACGACTGGAGCTCTGCTTTGAGAGTGGCAACGTTGAGGAGTTCGCTGCGAATACCGAGAAGCTTGCGAAGAAGCAGAGTACAGTGCTGCTAAAAACTATAGGCGCACCCATACTTTTGCAAACGTGCAGC
>JALBYZ010000088.1:0-64431 GCA_038050575.1 Globisporangium mamillatum | reverse complement strand
TGACTGCGGCAGAGGCACCATTACTACTGCCAATGAACAGCGCCAGCGACGCCAGTAGCAGGTGGCGCACTGACGTAGGGACCATTAGAAGGAAGGAATGGACTGGGATATTTGAGCCTTTGAAAGTAGTAGGTGGGGGTTGGTGGTGGACTGGTGGGGTCGTATCGCTTGCGGTCGATGAAGAGAATTCGTAAATGAGCCAAGAAAATAAAACGGAAGGACCAAGCGAGCGATCGAGCGAGCGCGAGCCGAATGCCAAGCTGTGAGTGCGGCAGATGATGATGGCGGTTGTGCGGTAATCAGTGGGGTATGCATATGCACGAGTTCTGACTTGTGCAGTTCGTGGAGCATCCCACACTTGACGTTATCTCCATTAAACCTGTTAAAACGAATATTCTACTGTCCTCTGATTGGTGCAACAACAGAAAAAGTACTGGGTCATTACCTGTATAAATTGATATCAAAAGCCGCTTTTCAACTTCCAGTACGAAAAAGCGCCGCTCGTCATCGTCACGTTGAAGAGCTCCTTACTCCTGCGACAAAAGCAGGATCTTTACATGTGCGCTCGTGGTTTGATTTGTTTGTCGAGAAAGAAGCTCAGCACGTTCGCTGCTGATTGTGGCGGGGGCAAGGGGAGCAGCGATTGCGGAGTTGCTGCGGCCATCGTCCACAATTATTTTGTCTGGATGTGTCTGTGTCTGTGGAGGCACTTTGCTACTGGTAATGATGGATACACACACGTTCGAGTAATCAGTTGGGAGGAAATAGATTATACGAGCGGTTTTATTGAGCGCAGCGGGCACAGGAACGACGGATGCACACGTGTTGGACACAACTGCACTACTATTGATGGAAAGCCTGAGCTGAGTGCTGTTTGCTCTTGCTTTCATGCGCACACGAAATACCGCCCAAACAATCCTGAAAATGGTTTTTGTTTGGTCATTTCCAATCCTCGTTTCCCAATCCAAAGAGATCCGACAACGAAACAATTTATAACTGATGCAAACTGACACCCGATTACCAAAAAATAACATGTGACTCTCAAATGGATTCGTATTTTTTGTTGTTTCCGAAAAGGAATTGCGCACTCTGAGCTTGACCTCTACACAGCACCGAGTCCATCACTTTCTTAGTCTTATCGTGGGTAGACAGTTACTTCCCAGTCCACCGCACCATTGCATATTTCGTGCATTGCGTGCAGTCTGAGTGCAAATCACTCGAGTGGATAATCCGGTCTTTTGGTGGTGATTCGTCCACCACATGGCTGTGGCATCTGCGGACTGAACGGACGAAACATTCACCATTTGCCAAAGGCGCGATACTGAGCGGCTGGTTTTCTGTCGTGTCTTCGAAGGATTCTCCCGATGCAGTTGACAAATGAGGGCGTATTTTGTGCAGTAAAGTGAACCAACCAATGTTACTCATATATACACACACACGTTGGGTATTACTAGTGTTGGTGCAGTGATATCGCTTGTCAGGATCACATTTCGCTGTTGGGCATAGCGTGGTAGTCCCAGCGCCGTTACACAAGCACCTTGACGTTGCTATCCAACGTGATGAGATGCGCCTCGGTTGTGGGTGAGAGAGAGAGAGGCGACAAGAAATGCGTGGCTGAGTCTGTCCATTGAGGGAATGCTGGTTTGTCAGTACGCGCGCGCAGAGAAACGGCCGCGCAGTACCACTAAGAGTCCCGCGCGCATGCATTGCTCTCGAGTTGTCGATAGTCATCAGTATCCATTCAGGAGAGGGTCTTCTGGTGGTTAGTTGGAGGGGCTTCTTCCTACACTTTCACTCCTGCATGCGACAGACACGTTCAGACGAATCACTGTCCGTCGAACAGCTGTGAAATATCCGACAGAAAATTGTTTCCAAGATGAGCTGCTCATCATTTCTGCTGGAAGTTTGCAATTGCATGGGGTGGAAAGGCTGGCAGTACAAGTGTACTTCGAAGTACAGCGAAGGGCGGACAAGAACTACTTGCTGCCTGGTAGTTCGGCTCTTGCTGAAAAAGGGAAAGAGAAATGATAATACTTCTACATTGTTTAGGAGCGAGGTGGCGAGGTGCTGTTTTATTTTTGGGTTTTCTTCCAGGTTAACGTCGCTTCTGAACTTTGCTCACGCATGAGGACACTACAGCGAGCGAGTTGTTTGTTGCTGAGATGAGCACGCGGGTGCGGGGCACTGATGTTGCTGACTGCGGTGATGCTCACAAATCCACTCACTGTTTCATGCTTTTCGCGCTCCGCTTCATCACCCTTCGATGAGTCACTCACTCATGCTGCTGCTGGTGACTGTGTTGATGTCTGCGGATGGCGTAGACGGCCATGATCGCCATCGTGCGCATCGTCGCAGCCGCGAACGAGAAGCTAAAGTATGTGTTCGCGAGGTCCGTGATCTCATGTGGTCGCGGAGATGGAGGTTTTGTTATTGAAGCTCTTTTCACCGGGAGCTCTTGAGAAGGAGCAGAGTCGCTAGTGCTGCGTTTCGCTTTTCTCTCTTCTGCCTCTACGTGCGATTTTTGGTTGTTGCCGCTCTTGATAGCCAAAGCTGCTCCTACGACGTTTGGCGAGGACGGTCGCTCAGTCGACCAAGCGTTTGAAGATTCTTTCGCCTCAGGAGAGTGCTGCCGGATCCTCACAATAGCAGCGGTAGCTGTTGGGCTTTCGCTGTTGGCGCTGCCATTGCCATCATTGCGAGCGACTGGCTTGTTTGACGACGTGTCAAAGTAGTCGACAATCTGGACCACATTGCTCAGCAGTGTCGCTTGTCGTGCATCATTGCATTTGCTGCTGTTGCTGCTGTTATTGTGGTGGTGACTGTGGTTGTATCGCTTCTGCTCCTTCTTACTTGTAGCCGTAGTGATGTTCGTGGCGGTGCTCACCGTGAGCGACTCGAACTGGAACCGTTTGCTCTGTCTGGTCGTTCGAGGTGAGAGCGAGTGAGGTCGAATCGAGGCCACAGGGCCGTGACTGCGAGCTAGGTCGTGCGTGTGGTGGTGGTGTGGAGGGTTAGTCGACTGTGAGCGTGTCAGAGCGATCGGACTGACTCTAGTGACAGACTGCGACAGAGTACCGGGCAGCATTTCTTCCGACTTGGGCTGAGGCAACCACTCTTCTGACACAGTTTCTGTAGCTACTACTGCACTCAGGGTATTTGCAGCCTCAGTTTCTTGTTCGAATGCTGCACTTCGTTCCTCAGACTGGGTTGGTTCTGCATCAACAGTTTGGTTTGATGTTGCTGATGATGAAAGCTCCTCCAGCTTCAAAGAGCTGCTGGTAGCTTCGTCTTCAACACGCTCTGCAGGATTCGTCGTGGCATCTACTGCACCGTCATGTCCGATCTGGTCATCTATGTCTAATGCGGATGGTGGAGCGCTGGTCTGAGCTGTGACTTCACTCGGCACTTCCACTTTCGATTCATCCAAATCTTCGGTAGCCTCCTCATCTGCTCTAGATCCCTGCGCAGATGCACTCTGCTCCTTCGCGGCGTCAGGTTCACTGTCACCTTTGGTCTCTTCGTCACTGTGCTCGGATTCTGTCTCGGTCTGCTCTCCCTGAGATGGCGACAATGACGAAGACTCAGTCTGAGTCGAGTCTTCACTTGGCGCATTCACCTTTGACTCACCCGTCTCTTCAGCGTCAGCAGCCTCCAATTTAGGTCTCCGCAGCGACTGACTCAACTGCAGCTCTTGCTTGATCAGCAAAAACTAAAATATAAGCACAAAACAAAACAAACAAATTAGCAAATGGGCAGTTGAGCACACCACGAGCCGTCCAACACCATTGACAGGAGTAAACGCAACCAACACACGCCAATCAACTCACCTCAACGTCACTGAAGAGTACGTCGTGGTAGAGCACGAGAACATGCAGCAACGCGATCGCAACCGCGTCGTGCCGCGGATCTTTCCGAGTCGTCTGCGCAAACAAAACAAATCAACAGCATTAGGTAAACTAGCGAACGTACCAGCATGCAAGAAATTGTGATCAAACAAATAAACGAATGATCACAATTGACCCACCAGGAACTCGAGCTCGCTGCAGTCACTGAACACGAGGTGGTGCTTCTCCTGAATCGTGCGCCGGAGGTCCTGTGCCTCGTTCGCGACCGCCATGGCGTGCCAGAGTGTCAGCAGGCGGAACACGCAGAGTTTCTCGTCGCGTCCGAGCTGGTTCAGGATGCCACGAATCTCCAGCAGCACCTGCAACGACACGGGGATGTCGAGGCTCAGCACGGCGAGCGGCCGCTTGTGCTTTAAATAGATCTCGGAGCTCACAAGCGGGCCGCGGATGCTGCGGAAGCTCACGTCCACAAGCTCGTTCAGGAGCGCAAACGTCTCGTCTCGCGACAGGTCGCGCAGATGCGTCGAGAGGATGCTGAGCGCGCTCTCGCTGCTTTTCTTCTGCGTTGTGTCGGGGGCATCTCGATTTGAGGATGATGAGCTGTCGGTAAAGCCCCGCCACTCGCCGCGCTCGCGCTGCGCTTTGTCGAGCAGCTGCACGTACAGCAGCTTCGCGCGGCGCGTGGTCATGTTGTCCGGCACTGAGCTCTCCGGCTGGTAGACCCCGAACGTGTTGATCGCGCGGAAGAGCGCCGTGATCGCGGTCGCGAGCACCTGCGTGCACGACCCGAACGCGTGCATGCGGGCGTCTGCATCTGGATCGACAGAAGACGACGCCGATGACGAGAAAGATGGTGCGGCGGATGCGCGGCGCGGAGGGGACGCCGGAGCGCCGCTGGTAGACGAAGAGCTACTCGGATGCGCGCCTGCGTGCGAGTCGTGGCACTGGCTCGGCTGCGACGCCGAGCGCTGGAAGAACTGGCGCAGGTTGGGGAAGTGGTCCGCGAGGCTGCTGCTGCTGTTGCTGGCGCTGAGCTTGGGCGGCGGCACCATCGCTCTCTCTCTTCTCGTAGCTCTTTCTCTTGCGGGCGTGCTGTAGTTTCTATGGCGTGCGCACGCGCGGGCTTCTTTCTGAGTGAGTGAGCGCCAGACCTGGCGGAATGATTTCTGTCGCTGCACTCAATCTGCGCGAAAGGTCGCGCATTCTTCCAAATCAGAGAAAGGAAAACGCCTTTCTCACACAATCTGAGCCAATTGCATTGTAGGGGTTTGTGGGACGGATTGTCCACGGCAAAAATCGAACGTAATCGAGTCATCAATGTAACATCGAATGGTCTATTGACCCCTCATTCGTTGATGCGCTTTGCCACGATCTCCGATACAAGTAAACGCGATCTTCGATGGCACTGAACGATACCCACAACAGCTAATGTCTCTGGCAACTCGGTGCGTGGGCTGTGTGAGCTATTCAGCTTTGCTGCGGGCTTCGGGGTTGCTGTGCTTGATGGAATTGACGCGGCGAAGGCGCCACAGTCTGCGCACAGGGTGCTTGCGCTGTTTCGGCCTCTTGCTACAGTTGTGTGGTTCTGAAGTACACACGCAAGAGGAAATACATTAGTAATTTCATGAGCTGGCTCATCTGAATCGATATGAAGATCCACCATCGTGGCGTCCATATCTGTTCAGGCGAGCGGGTGAAAATCGGCACCGTTCGTAAAAATGTCTGCCTCTCGTCTCCACCTTGACTTCCCCTAATATTTTGCTGGGGCATATATTATCTGACTTTCAGATAATGAGTGCGCAGCAAATAAAAAATCCTTATCGGCTAAAACTACATTTGAAGATACGCGCGTTAGTCTGCTTTCGTGGGCAAAGGCGTGAACAGAGGGTGCAGGCGAAGCCGCCAGCCCTCAACCGAACTAAGCAAGCCAGAGCTACGCGGAATAGGTGGGTGGCTTGGGGGACCTATTTTCGATCAAACTGAGCTCACTGTAGAGAAGAGCGGCTGTCTGGCATGAATTGGTGGCTAGCATGCGCCCAATCAACGCCAAACGTAGCAAGTCGTTGCTTTCTCCTTTGAACGCGTACAAGCATAGGTGCTCGGAGATGGTTGGCTGAGATCAGCCCGATATAAGAGCATACGATGAGCTATTCTCTCTAAATGATTGTATTGGTTGAAATGGAGTCAAAGTCAAAGAGAAGACTTTTCTAATAATGGAGGCTTGAAGGCAACAAGTGTTTTGACTATAAAACATTTTTTAGTAAAAATGTATTGTCAGTAAGAAAAAAGCAATTATCTCTTCAGATCACACAAAAAACAGATCTCGAAAAAATGAAACAGTTACATTAACAACACACACTTCGAACTTAAGTAAATACATCTCTCTCTTTCGTCTCTCTCATTATTTACCACAAAGAATGCGCAAAATCTCTCACTAAGCTGCTCTCTCATCTCGCTTATCCGAGCGCAAGCTTGATGAGGTCGCAGCTAGGGTTGAGCACAACCTTGCTGAGCAGACTATTCTTGGACGAGATGCTCATGTTGAGGTCCTTGAGCGGCTTGCGCAGAAGACCCACCTCGGTCGCGTACGCGCTGTCGCCTGTGAGGAAGAACTGCGAGTTGCCGAGCGCCACACCCTTGAGCATCTTCTTGATCACCGGCAGGTGGGTCGTCGAGTTCTCCATCACCACGTTGAAGAGCTGCTGCGTTGGGCCACGCGGAATGCCCAGGTCTGGCAGCAGCGACAGCGCGTAGCCCAGGTACTCCTGCTCGTAGTACAGCGACAGGTTGAGTGCGCCAATGCCGTTGAGACCCACGAGCGCGACGTTGTCGATCGTGGCGTTGATGTCGATCTGGATCGTCTTCGAGTCGCAGCTCTTGACCGTCATCTTGTTGATCACCGGCTCCGGGGTCTTGAAGTTGTTGAGCGCCGTCACGTTCAAGCTGCGGTTGAACTTGATACCGCTCTTTGACAGACCGAACGCGTGCGCCTTCAAACGCGCCGACGCCTCCACCGTGATGCTCTGCGACGTCACGAGCGCGGACGCCATCTTCTCAAACACGTCGGTGTTCGACACGTCGGCGTTGCCCGAGATCACGAGGTCGTACTCCTGCTTGCCGGTCTTCAAGTCGAGCGCCGGCAGGTCCACGGACGCGAACGCCTCGCCGTCGAACATCAGCTGCGCCTGGGTCGCGTCAGTCTTCGCGTGCACGTGGATGTCGTGCGTGAGGCGCAGGCTCATGTTCACGCCGAGCGTGCGCACGTCGTCGCCCTTCTCGACGCTCAGGATGTCGAGGTTGTTGAGTGTGATCTTGACCTTGTCGGCGTTGCTCTGGAAGATCGGGCCGGCGACCGCGAACCATAGGATGAGGAGGATCAGCACGATCGCGACGATCACCGAGCCGACGATCGCGCCGATCCACTTGGGCTTGGTCAGGCGCCAGATGAAGAACTTCTTGGTGCGCGGCTGGTGCTCGAGCTGCTCCTTGTGCTCCTTGTCGATATCACCGGCGGCGGCGACCTCGATCTTGAGCGCCTTGTCCTCCGAGTTGCGGTAGTGCGAGTCCACTGGACTGCGGGTGGTTTCGTCAATGCCCTGCTGAGCCATCTTGTTTGTGTATGTGTGGGTTAAATCTGGTTCTGGGTGAGAGATTAAGAAGCGACACGCGTCTGCTGAGGAACGGCGGTGTGTAGTGGTTCTGGTGCTTTACTCTGCGGGGACAAAGAAGAAGAATGAGGTCGCGGGCGGCGGCTGGCAAAAGGCGAGGGGCGCGAGCGACTTGGAATGAGCGAGTGAGTGTGAATGGAGGGAGCGGAGAGGGAAGGACGGACGCAGAGAGAGAAAGGTAGCTGGATAACAAAGGAGCTGCAATTGCCTTGAGTGGGCGGTGGCGGCCACGCTGACGTCGTATGGTCGCGCCAGAGCCGAGCCGAGCCAAGCCAGGTCGCTCTCCTCATCACATCACAATGGTTGAGTGTGAGCGAGCGAGCGCCTGTCGCTGGTTATAGAATCGGCGTGACCAATGGTGCGGCGCAACAGTAGCTCTGAGACCAGCCAAAGAGAACAATCACCTGTCTAACTCGGTCATGTTCAATATAATATCCAGCGAAATCGATAGTTGTGAAGTTTAATGCACGCTATGCTAGATTGACAACAGGCCTGTTCAACTTAATATATGCGAGGGTGCTGGTAATCAAGTTGAGCCGCTGCGACTGTGCACTGTATTTCTGACTTGGCGCTCCCACTCTCCATTTGATGGAACCATCCTCACTTAGCTTTTTCGTTAATTTCGACGCTGGGGAAGGAGAATTCGAAACCTGCTACTGCTGCTGCTGCTGCTGCTCAACTTCAGTTTCCATGGGACTCAATATTTGCCATCACCTCGACCAAGAAACAAAAGATAACTTCAACGCGCTGGTCTTACATGCACGCGTCAGCCTCGGAGCTGCTGCGAACGCAGGCGAGGCAGCAGTTCCCGCACAGGCGCGAAAAGGGCGCACATTCCCACTGCTTCGGAATCACAGTGAGGCAGCTACCACACAAGGGAAAAACCGCGCCATGACCGCGCACCTGTGGGTTGTTGTTGTTGTTTACATGTACTCGGCGAAATGCCTGCATTTGGTGTCATGTACTGCGATCTGATCTCTTCCGATCCACCCACATCCGTATGAATGCGGCCGAAAAGAGTGACAGCGGCGGACCACTCAAGGTAATCGCCAGTCAGCCAACAAAACTGAAGGAGACGGATCTCCGATTCTCCATCAAAAAAGGTCGATCAGGTTCACAGAAAACCAACATGGTTGAGAGATGAGCCAAACATCGAGAACTGGCTGTATTTTTTTCGGACCTCGATGTTGACGACAGTTGTTAGAGCAGCTCAGCTTACAAACTCATCATCACAGATTAACTGCTCTCAATCCTGAAGTGTATGCAAAAAAGGCAGATGAGCAAGCCTCGAATGAGAAAAGAAAGAGCGCGCGATCTCCAGGCGCGTACATAGCAAGACCCCGCGAACAACAAACGAGAAAGTGTGGATTGATTTCCTGATGGAGAGCGACTTTGCTTTGCACAGTAGGCAACGAGTGCACTGCTTTGCTTGTCGGTGCCAAACGGCGTCAGACAGGGCCTCTGCCGTGAGTGCGCCTGCGTCGCCGACGCTCGCTTGTGTGTTGTGTGAGCTGCTGCTACTGTATTGGTGTCCAAGCTGCAAGCAATTTGTGCTACAAAGTTGGTTGATTGCAAGTGGCGCTCTCAGCAGCAGCAGCAAGTTGTCTACGTCAACGCTTTATTAAAAAATGGTGTCTAATCGATTGACATGATTGTATGCTGACTGGGTTCTCGCTGGGTATCCGCTGCAATCGTGAACGTACCGCTTTGCGCCCGCCCGCCACTTTGCTCACAAAATAATAATCCGAGCGATTATTGGGGGGCCTGTGGAGAAAAACTGTCCCTCTTCCATCCGCAAGACCCCCATTCTATCCCGCCATGATTATCGCTGATTGTTTTACCGCTTGTACTGATTGATGATCCACTTGCACAGAAGATTTGGCGACCACAATGATGATTTTCATCGGTGGGGACAAAGGGTGAAACGAAGCATTCACGAGGACCGGGGATCGGTGGGGGCAAGGATGAAATCATGAGCATACGTATCGGTACACCAAAGCATTACTGGGATCTCGTCACCGTGTCACGAGACACATCCACGCAGCAAGAGTGAATACCTGCACAGGTGTGCTGCACGAGTGGAGGACCAGTCAAATCCGCCAGTAGGTGAGACTGGTTGCCTATGGACGAGAAGGAGGTCAGCTTTCTGAATACGTAGTACAGTGTTCCGTCTGTTCCAGCTATACTCGGCTTTATGTTAAATCGCACAGCCTGTACTTCCGCTATAATCACCCAGGTGTCTCCAATACAAAATAATGGATCATGGATCCACTGATCGACCTCATCGATGTCACTATTGCAGGTGTTTCCATCAGGTTAAAAACTGCTGGTAGGAATTGATTGGCTTGCAAATTGAGCCGCAAACCAATACCAATCGATCAAAAAGTGAAGCCGAGCGAGGAAGCGCTCAAGAGCTCTCAACGTACATTCACACAGACAGACTCAGCCGCACAGCTCTACGATGGAGGACCACAAGCTCATCCAGATGCACGAGGTGCTCTCCAAGCTGCGTCCGGGTGGCAAAAGCGTACGTTCTCACCCAAGCATTTCCTGTATAGACCACCATACAGGCTGGACTCTGTCATGCACCAGTTTCTACATGCGCAATGCGTCTGCATCTCGCTTGTGGCCGTTGATTGATGGACTGGTTGATTACCAGCAGAGTGACAGTGCGAGTGTGCAGCTTTTGGCTGCTGACTGGCTAATGCTGCCAGCGATGCGCATGACGCAGCGATGTGGACACGCGTGTTGGAACTCCATGTTCATGTGGTTGTTTGGTGGCTGACTCCTCTGTTTGATCCTGTTGATTGCATTTGAATACACAGGGAGGCCTTGGTTTTGGCGCGGGCATCGGCAAGAAGGGTGCCAAGCGCACCGACGGCCTGCCGAACAACGGTCTGTACTCGATGTTCGTGCGCCAGGGCGAGGGCGGCTACGACCACAAGCGCTTCGAGGACGACAGCGAGAAGAAGAGCGACGACGAAGAAAGCAGCGACGTGAGCGATAAGAAATCCAAGAAAGACAAGAAGAAGAAAGACAAGAAGTCCACGAAGGAGAAGAAGGCGAAGAAGGCGAAGAAGGAGAAGAAGTCGAAGAAGAGCAAGAAGCAGGAAGAGAGCGAGGACGAGCAGCAGGAGGAGGAAGAAGAAGAGACCGTGGCTGTGGCTGCGCCTGCTGTCGTTGCTGTTGCTGTGGAGGAGAGCGAGAGCGAGAAGGAAGAAGCTCAGGTCGTGGAGAAAAAGAAGAGCAAGAAGAGCAAGAAGCGAAAGCTCGAGGCGGTGGAAGCGCCAGTGGAAGAAGAGGAAGCGTCTGCTGCTGCGGTTGAGGAAGAAGTGGAGGCTAAGAAGGACAAGAAGGACAAGAAGAAGAAGGCGAAGAAGGCCGTGGAAGTTGAGAAGGCGGAGGAAGAAGAGGAAGAGCAGGTTGTGGAGAGCAAGAAGGAGAAGAAGAGCAAGAAGAAGAAGTCGAAACAGAATTAAGTTACCCGCAGTCGCATGAGCCACATGCGCTGGAATACACATGCGTGCGTGTACTGTCATACATCCGCACAGGGCATTTATGCATAGAGAACCAACACACGCCCACTACCTGAATAGAGAATATCATACACGCACCATCCATCAGATAAAGTCACCATCACCACGTGGGTTGGCTTATTTCGTCTGCTTCCGGGTTCAGTCCTGTGCTTCCGTCGTCTGTCTATTAATCAGTCCGCAATCACGCGCACTTCGTCTCAAAAGTCTAAGAAAGTCTCTAAGTCTAGTCCAAAGAAGAAGAAGAAGCCAGTTCCGACTGGTGCTGCTGGCGGCGCGCGTTGTTGGCGACTTCCAGCAGCATGCTCAGATACCGCACGCGGTCCTCGACGCTCGACAGCTTCTGGTACTTGTCGGCGCGCAGCTGGATGACGACCCAGCCAAGCTCCTCCAGGTGGCGCGCCTTCAGGTCCACAAACCCGAACGGCTTCTCGTCCATCGATGTCGCGATGATAAAGTCTTTCTTGTCTGCTTCACTCTCAGGCTCGTGGTCCTCCAGCACCTGGTAGCACTCGGCGTCGTTGATCTCGATCGCGATCTTGTGCTTCAGCGCGATGTCAAGGCAGTAGCCTTCGTCCAGCGCGAGCGAGCGCGTGTGCTCGACGCCCATCTCGTCCAGCGCAGTGGACACCAGGTGCTGCAGGCGGAACGACGAGCTCTTGACCTGCACCTGATGGCTCTGGAAGATCTCCTTGAACTCCTCCACCTGCGCTGGCTTCAACCGCAAATCCTTCGAGTGCCCATTCAGCATGCAGTCCAGGTGCACTTGGTACATCTTGGACTTGAGGTTGCGGATCTTGAACGAAGACATGTAGTCCGCCTGGTCCAGACGGTCCTTGCGCACCTCCGCGAAGAGCAGCGCGAAGAGCTCTTCGTGGAACTCACCCGCGATCACAAACGCACGCACAAGAGGGATGAGGATGTCAAAGTTCGACGTTTTCCCCTTGCGCGTCGACTCTTCCACCAGGCGGTTCGCCGCGGCGTGCAGCAGCTGCTTCACCCACGGCTGCTCACGCACTTCTTTCGATGACAGGTGCACGATCGACGTCGCGATGATCGACGCCTCGTGCTCGTTGATGTCGTGGACTTCGATCTCCGAGTTGAGCACAAACAGCACCTGCTTCGCGATTGGCCTGATAGGTAGTATGTGAAGACAGATACAAGGGTTAGTGCATCCCTAGGATATCATAGAGGCTTGGCGACTGGAGACTGAAGTGGCAATTGGAGCCACGTCACTTACTCTAAGATGCTCGGTCGGCCGATGCCGAGTTGCCAGATCGATTTCATAAAATTTGCCAGCTCGTGGCCTTCTTTCAGCGCCGAAATGCTGAAATTCACGAGACTCTCCACCAGCTGCACCAATTTCCAGAATCTAAATCACGCAGAGAGAGGAGCGAGTCCAACACTGTCATGAATTGTGAGGCAGGAATGAATGATTGAGCATGTGATGTACCGCTCTTTCTCCAGCGCGATCTCTTTTGCCGAGCGCGGTCGAGCCATTATGTGCGACGAGATGTCGAGCAGCTGGTCCTCTGGCGCCTCCGACTTGGTGAGCAAGTTCAAGCGTGGCATCACTGACTGCATGTTGCCACAACGAGACAACAACAAGACAGCCATCCACCAGCAGTCAGTTTAGTGCAGTCCGCTCTGTCAACCCACACTAGCAATTTGAAAAAGGTAGGAGACGCACCACTCGGTTCTTCCGCGGGGTCTGGTTCGCTGAGAAACGTGCGACGCGCACCACTGCCGTCAAAATGTTCACGTCGTTCATCTCGGAGGCCTGGGTTTGTCAATGTAGGAACAAGTCAGCCTACGAAACGACACGATTGCGTGAGAGGAAAATGCTATCACTTGTACGTACATGTTCGTCTACGATACGGAGCAGAGTCGGGAGGTCCTTTGCCATCAGCAGCTTCGTGTTGAGCTGCTTGCGCTGCTTGCTGAACTCTCGGATTTGGTCCACCTACTCGATTGCACAATAGTATACCACGTAACATAATAGATAAGTACCCAAGTCACTCATAATTTGATCGCTATATAGCGCGCACCCGACGGATCTGCAGCGCGTCCTTGAGCGACGGCTGCGACTCGAGCATCAGGATGAGCTCGGTCCAGTACGAGAAGCCGAGCTGCGATGACGGGTACCCGGAGATCGAGATGAGCGGCGACTGGTTCGCGGGCATCTGGATCGCCACCTGTTTGGCGCTGAACAGGATCTTGTCGCTCGCAAACACTTTCGCCATCGTGCCTACGTGGTTGCCGCACTTGAGGCAGTGCAGCTTGTGCTTCTTCCACGACACGTCGGCGTCGTCCTCCCAGTTGTCCTGCGAGCAGAGGCTGCGCAGCGGCGCGTCGGTCGTGCTCGATAGGTGGATCCCGTTCTTCCTGTTTGGTAAGAAGCGTATACACCCCATACAGATACGTGTAAGCATGTAGATGGCCAGTATCAACGGGTAGACACACATTCACATTCACATAAACACACACACACACACACACACGCACCACTTGAAGAAGATGAGGTCGTTCGTCTGGCTGATCGGCGTGTTGCAGCTACCGCACACGAGCTGCGAGCAATTAGGGTCGTGCTCATCGTCCGCGTGCGCCAGGATCGCGGACTCGTCCTGCGTGGGGAACTTGGTCGTGACCGAGAAGCTGCGAGCGTGGTTGTTGATGTCGTTGACGGAGAGTGCGCGGTGCAGCTGCAGCAACGCGCTGGACGCAGACGGCTGTGGCTGTGATTGCGCGTGAACCAGCGTGGCGCTTGCGGAGGCGGTTGGAGGTCGTGTGGGCGTGCCGCTTCCGCCGCGCTTGAGTAGCGCCGAGCGCAGGCGGATCGCGCGCATCTTTCTCGGGGCCAAACGGGGCTGCTGCTACTGTGGATTGATTGATGTGCGTGGTGGTTGTGTCACCCTGGCACGCTCCAAGCTGCGCAAAAATGTCACTCTTTTTCCGGAAGCACTACTAATCATGTCGTTAAATGGCAGACAGCGTCTACTCTTTTGTGTTTGCTTTGCTCAATGCAACCTGCTTATACCGACGTACAACTTGTGCCATTTTCTTCGTACCGTTGTTCATTTTAGTGACAGGCAAATGAAATAGGGAGCTTATTATTTTATCCGATTCCTACTTGACAGATCACAGCTAAGTAGAAATCGGATAAAGAATACATCGCCTTAAATGTATGTCATCGTCGGTTAACAGTTTAGCCGCTTGTGGGGTAATAAAGTAGGATTAAAAACGTTAGTGATGTACATGGGGGTGGAGTACAATGTTAATGGAAAGCAAACTCTGTCCAGCACAACCGAACAACTCGTTTGGAATGGACCACTGGACCAAACCCATCGCGTCGCGATGCATGAGCGCGGAATCAACCTCTTCTGCTTCGTGGCAAAACCAAAACGCCGCTTTCAGAGCTGAAGGTTCAAACTGAACCAGATGACTACACTTGCTGCTGTGGTTTGCCACCGCGATTTGATGGACACGTGAGTCAGCAGGCAGTCTAGAGTTGTGTTTGTCTGACTGTCTTGTTTTCGAAATCGACGCATGGAAACCTTTGTTTCCATTTCACGTAGCAGGTCAGCCAGTCCGCTCTGAGCATTTTATTCATTCGCGCCTCCAGGTTGTGCCAGCAACACATCATCCGATCAAACAATTTTCACTACCCCCACAACACCGTTCGTTGCCTTCATTGATCCTCGTCAATAGCCGGCTCTCCAACAGGGAGCTGCGTGTGGCTACGCTCTTTGCTTTCGCAGGCCAGAACACACGCAGACCTGCCAAGCGCGAGAGGTCGTTCAGGTTCCGGTACCCAAAAACCGACACAAAAGTGGGGGTTCACCCACAGCACAGAGGGACAAGCAAAGTGGTGTTGTCTGTCAGTCTGCTGGATATATTGTTGTGAACATAATCCAGCCGCGCGCTCTGAACTTCACTCACCAAGCAATATTGGTCCTGGTCTTCGATGAGCACTCACTTGCTCCACTCTTCGCTCTTAGCACTTGGCACTCTACTGGAGCAATGACACCAGCGAGGACCATAAATGGTGTGGCTCAGTGTTGCGAGTTTGCATTTTGTACGCGTTTCAGTATGCAGTCTACTCTTGAATAGCCAGCCACCACTCGCACTCGCAGCAGAAACTGAATGTAGGAGATGAGAGGCTCGAAATTAGTTCGTCGAAATATCGAATTCGCGCGTTTGTGTGGCTGGCAGCGAAGCCCTAGCGATGGCTCAGGGTGCAGCACAGTACCTCTCTCCCTTTCTCGCACTCACTAAAGGGTGTAATGAGTCATCCCAGGCCAGTATGGGTGGTACTTCGGCTAAGCTAGCCCTCCTTTTTCAATCCTGCTCTCCGCTTCATTTGTCAAACGCGAGACCCTGGAGCACACTGACTAGACCATGAGGTTTCCTTCTTGCACGTCGCTTGGGTTGATCACCCTTCTGCTGTGCTGCTGCTTCCCCATTGCAGCGAGAGCCCACGGCAATGCGAGCGTCTCCCGCAGTCCGATCGCCCCAGTGGATGCCAGTGTCCAACTCAGCACGAATCAGCTCTTCTCCGATCTCTGGCAGATCAAGGGCATCCCAAAGATCAACAAGTTGACCGTGGACCTCCCGGGACGAGTGTTCATCTCGCATGTCAGCAGTAACAGCACCGCCGGCTCATCAAGCTCTGGGTCGGCTGCAGAGATCAAGGTGTCCGGGAACTCGCAGGAGGTCGTCGACGCTGTGACCGTGGACTGCAGCGAGGAGGACCTCGCGGTGGCGACATCGCGAAAGCCGTTCGCGGGCGAGTACTTGCTGGTCGAGATCCAGCTGCGCGACAAAAACTCGGTGCGCAAAGTGTTTTCGGATGGCCCAGGCGATGTCGTGATTGGAGAAGATGTGCTCGCGTCCACGGATATAGTATCGAAAGTCGCAGGTACCAGCAGTGCGCGGCGACTGCAGCTTAACGGCAATGGTGCTGGAGTTGCAGAGGCGGTATCCCCAGGACAGGTCACAGCAGCAACAGGCGCCACCGGTGAGGTCTCTGCCACCGCAGCCTCGGGGTTTACTATCGAGGAAGTTCCGAGCAACGCCAACAGCGCAACAACCAAGGTTCGCATGTGGATGATCAAGACGACTGGCGGTGGGAAAGCCAGCAGCAACGTCAACCTCGGTCTCTCGGTGCCTGGGCCCGCAGTCATCGATAAACTTCGAGATTATGCTAGCAGCGGCAGTGGTGGCGAGATTTACGTAGGTCGCATCGTGGTGTTTGGGGACGATGTGCCAGGTCTGGATCAAGTTGAGGTGGTCTCCACGCTCGCAGCAGATGTTGAGAGCCTCCAGGTGCGCTTGAAGTCCAACGACTCAGCTTCACCTGCGGCAACCACCAAATCCTTCACCACCCTTATCGGACTTATCGCGGCATTCCCAATCGCTGTGGTTACCCCCGAGAGTACTGTCCAAGTCAAGGAGCTCCAGAAGGACACCATGCACACAAACGAAACCCTCCAGGTGGGCAACAGCGGCGAAGGCACCGTGTTCGTCTCCGCACCCAAGAGCCTGATCGTCTCATCGAGCGTCGCGTTCACGGCGCACAAGACGGGTGATATCCAAGTGGAGATTGGCAAGCTCTGGACGACGAACGCCATGTCGCTGGCGACCATGAGCTCCGGAGCTGTGCGCTACTTTGGGGAGACCGTGAGCTCGCAGGTCTGGACGACGCCGAGCGAGATCGGGAACATCTGCGTGTCTGCAGATCACGATCTGAATGACGTGAGCGTCACCAACTCCTACGAATCAAGAGTGTTCTTCACAGGCAGCTCAGCGGCTACGACCACTTCTTCGTGTGAGAAACTCAGTATACCTGAGCGCGCGCCTGCAGAGACGCTGTCCAGCGAGCCTTTAGTCGCGACAAGCGCACCAGGGGTGTCCTCTGGGGGGAGAAGTAGCAGTAGGAGTACCTGTGAGTTTGTCTCGTTTGGACCAGTTCTTTATCTAGCGGTTGCGCTGATGGTAGCCATGTTGCTGGCACTGTAGCCACAGGGATTTGTTATCTGGCTGAAATATCAAAGGAGACTGCTTTTACAGTGAATTCACATTCATATATGGGAGTTTGTGTGATCGAGGTTTTACAGACACACGAGTGTCATCGCAAATGGCTTGCTTTGCTGTGCGGTCACGCTGGGATTAGCGAGTCAACAAGCTGCTGCTGAAACAGTCGTGAAGCGTGATTCGATCACCAAGGTGGTATCGAACGAGCAAGCGAGTCCGAATCAAGTCTTCTCGAGGCGTTGGCAGAGTTATAGTCATCTCGGAACTTAGCGACATCGAAAGCTCGCCAACAGGGCATGTGGTGGTGCTTGGAGACGATGCAGCCGACGTCGCACAAGTTGTAGTACTCGCGACCGATGCTGCGAACATCCACGTCCAACTGAACCCCGAGCCGAATGCTTCTGGGACAGCAACAAGTTCTAACTTCACGACGCTGATTGGACTCAGCCATCACTTCCAAGCAACAACCGAGACGAGCTCCGCATACTCTCAAGTACAGAAACTGGATATAAACCTTGTCTGTTTTGGCGTCGAGAACGCTGGAGAAGGCATGATCTTCGTTTCGGCCCAAGAGCTTTGTCACATTGTCCAGTGCGTACTTCGGAACCACTAGCACTGGAAGCATTCAGGTGGAACCTGGCACTCGCTGACAACCATACCAATGGCACAACCGATGGCACAACAACGACTTCCCCATCTATGAAGCTCGAGCTCCCACTGCAAGTGCTTGCGGAGGTCCTGGACGATGCCACCGCACCTGTGGTGGGTGGAGAATCAGCGGAGAAGACTCCATCGTCAGCATCGACCCTTTCTCTTGTTCGACTACCGCCAGTCTCTGCAGTTTTGTGATGCTTGGCCGCAATGTTTGTGATATATACTAGTAGTTGAATGGGATTGTTTCTTTCGATCTCGCAGAGTTTGGGGCAGCTCGCGTAGGTAGGATGCTATCTCGCTGAACATGATACAGGTTAGTTTGGTCAGGTCACCACTATACGTACCATACTCAGCAATGACACAACAAGCCACTTCTCATCTATACGTTTGTATTACCTTCCAGTCATTCCCTATGCTTTTACCGTTGCAGCCTAGGCTTTCTCTGCTGGGAGCACGAACACGAATTCTTCGCGGCTTTGCGAGCAGCTCTTCGGGCAGCAGTACACCATGACGCTCATCCAGTCCATGCCGCCGCCGGCTGCAGACTTTACTGGCGGAGGCACAGTTGCTGCTGCTGCTTTGTTGCCTCCGCTCTTCTTTGCACTCTCAGAATCCCCGACAGACTCAGCTGGCGCTAATGGCACTGCTTTTGGTACGGTCACGGGGCTCGCGAACTGGTCCACCTTGAGGAAATAGTTGATCGTGGGCGTGAGCTGGAGCTCAAACACGCGCGCCTCGCCGCAGACGCACTTTGGGACCTTGACGCTCGCGGGCTTGGGCACGGGCCAGAGCGGCTCGCCGCCGTAGTCGTAGCGCAGACACTGTAGCGGGCAGCGGCTGATGCGCTTCTGAAAGCGCATAAAGTGGCGCTGCTGCGCTGGCGTCTTCTCATAGGACTCGCCTGATGATGAACCGCCGGCAGCACCTCCACCTCCGCTGGCGGCATTGCTGTTCTTGCTCTTCTTCGTGCTCGAGATGATCTTGCGCAGGTCGCCCACATCCGCTGACTTCTCTTCTTCTTCCTGCTTCATGTAGTCCTCCAGCAGCGCGTTCTCGTGCGAGAAGTCGTTCTCGGCTGTGTAGTCCTCGTACGGCTCGTCGATCACTTCGATCGGCAGCGCCGGGAACGTCAGCGAAGCGGCTTTTGCTGGTGCAGATTTAGATACTCCGGCTGCTGTTGTTGTAGAGTTGCCACTGGCGGTTGGCTTGGTCGGTTTCTTGTTCGACGAGGATGTCGAAGTGTTCGTTACCGCGGACATCGCGTCATCACGTTGCATCAGTAACGCCTCCAGGTCGATAAAGTCATCGCCACCGCCGCTCGTGCTCGCGAAAGGATCACCGTTGTCGTCGTCGTCGTTGTCGCCCCAGTCGCTCGAGTCGCTGTCAGAGCCCGCGGCGTCCCACGCATTCTTCACAACGTTGCTGGACTGTGGTACAGACGACGCAGGTTCAACAGCAGCAGCAGCGGCTGCGAGCTCCGCGGCCTCATTCTGGTCCCGCAGCACGCGCCAGCTACCTGGGGTCTCGGTGCAGTCTACCGAGTTGCAGCCAAAGATGTACAGCGTACGATCCGCGTCCACTGGCGCATACACCTGCATCCATCCATTCAAGCACGCTCAATACATGTCAACGTCCGTATCGTTCGCCATGCGCACACGTGCATTTGCATTGCCCCATACCTGCGAGACGAGGAAGAGCGGCTTGCTACACTTCGAGCACACGAGCGACTCGGCTTCCTGCGGCGGCTCGCTGTTGTTGTACCACGCCTACGTGAGCATCAAACACATCAAGCCAATTAGTCATCTGAATGGATAGAGAGTTCTTGCAGATCATGAACGCAGAGAAGACAATGCACAACACACAGCAGGCGCATTGAAACATGCAGAGACATACAGGCGATCCGCCGGCTTTGCACGCGAAGGGCGAGCTGTTGTCGACCGACTGACGCTCCTGCACCGTGCCCAGCAGCACCATGCGCTCGTCCTCCGCCATGTTTCTTCGTCGTCTTGGTTTGTTTGCAGTTATGCCCAGACCACAAAGTAAAAAAATGGATGCCAATCAAGTCGTTTGGGTCCACTGTAGACACGAAAGGCAGCTGGTGGTCTGATTGCTGCAGCAGATGCTGGTAGCCGCCGATAGTCTACCGGTTCCTGGTTCAGCAATACCGGTACTCTTTCCTGGCCACAAACGCATTTTCCCTCACTTTGATTCACGTCAAAATTATACACACACATATAAAGACAAGCACACAGAAAGACAAGCAACACAACATGAGCAGCTCCAGCAACAACAGCAGCGCCAACGTGCCGTCGGAGTTCCGCATCTCGGAGAAGTGGGACAAGTGCATCGAGAACTTCACGCTGCACTTCGCCGCGGGCCTTGTCGCCGGCGGTCTCACCTCCGTCGTCCTCGCGCGTACGTAACCGTCGTAACCATTGCTGCGTTTGATTCGATGGGATGATCTCATCACGTCAACGCTAGCTCTCTAGGCGTGTATATTGGCGACTTATCTCTCTCTCTCTCTCTCTGTATCTCTTCGTGTGTATCGATATCGGCAGGCTCTGGTGCGGCTCGCGGTGCGCTGACGGGCTTCGGTGCGGGCGCCGGCGCCGGCTCCAGCTGGACGACGTGCCAGCTCGCGTTCAAGGGCGACAGCGACGCGCAGGCGGTGCTGGACAAATCGGACAAGATCGTGGACGAGATCAAAGACAAGATCCAGCGATCGTAAGCGTCGATTTGCGTCCGTATTTGACTCTCTTCTGAATGGATGAGTGAGTGGGCGTGGAAAGAAAGCGACGAAGAGATGGTGGTGTATGGGACTGGCGCTGATAGTCGAATGATGACAAAATGGCGATAGAGCCCACCAGCATCCTTCGTTACACAGCAAAATGATCAAAGAAGAACAGCAAAAAAGAAAAATATAATACTATATGCGGATCGCCATGATGTTCCTTTTCTGTGTTCGTGTGTGTCTCTCTCTGTGCTCAGGCAGGCAACCAAAGTCAAAACCAAAGTCAAAGGCTCTAGGACCGCCTTGTGAACGAAACGAGCAGATCGGAGCCGCCGACGTATACTTTGTTGGGCGTCGTAGTGCTCAGCAGATGGGGTTCGTGCGGCTCGACCGACTCGTCGTTAATGAACGAGCCGTTTGTGCTGTCCAGGTCGGTGAAGAACATGCGACCGTCGGCTTCTAACCGGAGCTGCAGGTGAAGCAAAAAGAAAGCACAGCGGATGTACACACAACACAGCGAGAGAGAGAGAGTTTAGAGCCTAATATCAAACAGCCAGCACACAGCGAGAGAGCCTCCAAGCCCATCCGCCAGCTTACCTGCGCGTGGGTCGTCGATAGCTCGGCGTCTTTCGGCATGCTGAGCCCGTTTGGCGCGCGGAACTTGCGGCCTGTGGAGCGGCCGATCAGACACGACTTGCGCTTCTGCTACATACAGCGAGTATCATTAGGAAGCGTGCATTAATGGTATCAGAAAGAGAGATGGCAAACTCGCACAGGAGGCTAACAAAATCGAGACGTACGGCGTCCAAGTGGAGAAGAAATGAGCTTCCTTTGTACGGACCGGCGACGACCTTGATGCTGACGTCGAACGCGTCGGGCGTCGACGCAGCAGCTGTTACAATAGGAGTACCCAAACGTTAAAACTAAGGAACGCAATCGAGCGAGTCGACAGCGGAATGCACTCGTACCTTTTCGGTCGTGTAGCAAGTTCTCTTTCTCAGCAGCGAGTCCGCTCAAGATCGCCTGCTTGGACTGCTCAAACTCTCGCCGCAGGTCTGCGCAGCGCGCCTTCGTTTGCTCAAGCAGTTTCTAATGAGGCAGAACAAGCAACACATGGCAGGTCAATCGTCACTCATATCCGCATACGAGCCATGATCGCACCCTGCTGATCCGCTCGCTCACCTGGGCGGCTCCGTCGCAGTCCTGCTTGAAAAACGCCTCGACGTCGATCGTCTCGTCCAGCTCAATCACGCGCTTCGTACCATCGCCACCTGTCGCTTTATTTGCTTCTTCTGCTGCTTTCGCTGCGCAGATACACATCGCATGCGCAAGCATATCCTCGTATCGTTAGAGCCGTGGATGAAGTTAGCGCAGAGCGCGTCTGCCTTTTATTCGAACGATGCGTGCAAACATACACACTGCACACTTGGCACCAAGCTGTCGGATAGATCGTATGGACGTAGAAGCAACTAATTACACGGACGCGCGCGTACCTTTCTTCGCGTCTCGTTCCGCCTGCTCAAAGGCCGCCACTGCCGCGACCGCCGCTGCTGCGCCGTCGTCGCCGCTGTCGTCGCTCTCCGCGTGCTTGCGCTTCATGCTTTCGTTGCACTTTTGGCAGTTTGATTTTGAATAGCGAGCGAGCGCGGGCTGCTCAAAATTGCTTTCTCTACAACGCATTTTCTCATGTCTCGATTTGCATAGCTTTAATTGTCTGATCTTGAAAATAAATTATCCATAAACTTGGCTTCAGTATGCTGAAAACCTCTTTAACTCCACCTTGAAAAACAGGTCTCTTTTTCATTTTATGGTGATCGCATTTGGATTGCTCAAAAAGCAAGAAAGCAAGAGACAAGAGATGTCGGACGTGCGCCAGAAGCACGTGGTGGTGAGCAAGCCGATCGTCTACGGGTCGGCGGCCACGTACCTGGGGCGCAAAGCGGAGGAGACCAAGACCCATCGCTGGTCCATCTACGTGCGCGGCGTGGATAACGAGGACCTCTCGTACATGATCAGCAAAGTGGTCATCACGCTGCACATGAGCTTCGCCAACCCCGTGCGCGGTACGAACGCCTGTGTGGTATTACAGATTGGTTCCTATGTGTATGCTCATGTGATGTTGTGTGTCGTCTTGTGTGTCATCTTGTGTGTTGCAGTGCTGACAGAGCCGCCGTACGAAGTGACGGAGTTTGGCTGGGGCGAATTCGAGACCCGCATCCAGATCCACTTCCACGACGCGAGCGAGAAGCCCGTCGACATCATCCACATGCTCGTGCTCTACCCGCCGGGCAACCAGCCTGCGAGCACCAAGAAGGTATACGAACGCACAGTGCTGCTATGATGCATTGCAATCTATGGTCTGACTCCGTCTGAACCTGTGATGTGTCTGTAGCCTGTGATCAGCGAGTTCTACGACGAGCTCGTGTTCAACGAGCCGACCGAGTTCTTCTACAAGAAGCTCATGGCGGGTACGTGACGAATAATCATCAAAGCGTATGTTATATATTGAATTTCGCCGCCTAATTGGTCACGATGCATGCATTTCTCATACTTCATTAGGTCCAGATCGAGAGGCGCCGCCGCACGCGCTGCAAGAGTACTTCCCGACCTACTCGGACATCGCGGTGCTCAAGACGCTCACGCAGGCGCAGCAGTTTGTCGATCAGGAGATCCAGGAGGCCAAGGATCTGTTGCTGCATACAGACATCGAGCTCAAGGAGCTGAAGGACCGCATCGCGGAGCACACGAAGAAGAAGAAGCTGGCAGAGAAGAACGCGGCAGCAGCCGCAGCAGCGAACAGTGCATTTTAGAACCAGTACCAGTTCGTACCGTGGCAAGTGATGTAATATCTAGGATCTTACGGATGGAAGCTGAGCAAGTATGAAAGTGCTGTCACACGAGAGGTATGTGGTGGCCAAGACACGATGCCATTGGGTTTCAAAGAGCTGCACTTGACGTCCAGAACGGGTCAACGCTTCCGGTGCTGGGCATCTGCTCTTTTGAAGGCCGCCCACCACAAAAGGCAGCGCTTGGAAACCTGGTTTACGCCTAAGCTTTCGAGCCATGAAGATGTCCAACAGATACCAATTAAGTTGGAAGGTTGGTGTGGTTTTGTATTGTTTTTCAATCTCCTCTCAAAAAATGGGTCTTCTAAATAATAAGTAAACTGCACGACGTTCGTGATGGATGGCATATGAACAATTGGGCTCGTTCTCTACACAGCACGCGCTGCCGTGTTGTCAGCTGCAGCAGCTTGGGCGTCGTGCGTGCGCGCCCACATGTTCACCAGCTCCAGGCCGCGCTCCACCTCGCGGTTAGCGGCCGACTCATCGCGTGGCTTCATGGTCAGGAGCTCGTCGCGGCTCGCCGGGGACGCCAGCAGAGAGTCGTCTTCTTCCGAGTCCGCCGTGTCGTCACTAGATTCCAGGAGCTCCAGGGCTTCGGCGTCCTTCAGCTTCTCGCTCTTCGCGCCAGCCGCCGACTGCTTCTTCTTGTTGAAGCAGTCCATACGCACCCAGTTCAAGCCGATACCCAAAAAGGACACCGCAAGACCGATGAACTGCTCGAGCGACAGGATGTGGCCGAACAGGATCACCGACAGCACGATGCTCAGCACCTTGCGGCACGTGCCGATGATGGACGTCGTGAGCGCGCCGAACTTGGAAATCGTGAAGAAGATGAACGCCTGGCCCATCGCGCCGGTCAGACTCAGCAACACCAGATTCGGCAGCGATGGCACCACCTGCTCCATGAAAGTCGGGATCTCGCCCATCACCACCATGCCGATCGCCGCAAACACGCACTTGTAGATGTTCACAGTGTACATGAGGTCGAACGCGCCGATGTGGTATTGCTCCATGTACTTGTCCTCGAGCGCGCCGGTCGCGCCGTCAAAGAGCAGCGAGAGCAGCAGCAAGCTGAAGCCTAGGAGCACGTTCGGCGTGCGCTCGTGCGCGGCCACGTGGTCGTGGATTTCATTGGTCTGCACCGCCTTGTGCTGCTTCTCGTGCGCCGTGCCGACGAGGAACACCGCGACACCGATCGAGAGCACGATCACCGACACGTACTTCTTGAGCGCGTAGCTCTTGCCCAAGAACAAACCCACGACCATGACCGGGATCGACTTGCACGACTTGCCCAGGATGCGCGTGATGAACGTTACGTAGCGCAGCGCGACCATGGACGAGATCGTCGAGCCGAACGCCAACAGACCCACGATGATGAGCTTGCTCTGCGGCATGGTCGACGGCTTCTCCTTCATCGCCGCGCGCAGGCCGAGCGCCACCACCGAGTAGAAGAAGCAGAACACGAACGTCAGCGACATCTCGCCCAGCACGCGGTGGCTCGTCATCTTCTCGAGCACGAGTCCGTTCAGCGTGAACGACACCATGATGCCCACGAAGCAGTACGCGAGCAGCCAGAAGCTCTTCTTGGATGCTTCGTCAGCCTTCTGCTGTTCAGTCTTCTCCGTCACGACGACAAGTGGGAGGCCCTGTTGGATGTGGTTGTGCTGCTGCTGCTTGCCGCTCTCCAGGTCGTTCATGTCCACGTACTTGATCGCGCTCTGCAGGCTTCCCGCAGCCTTGCCGTCCAGCACAATCTCCGCGTACGGCACTTCGTTGCTGTTAGTGTTAGTCATGTTGCTGTTGCTGTTGCTGTCGGCGTGGCAGACCATTGGAGACAACTTGGATGCAGGGATCGAGCGAGAAGGTGATAATGAAGAAACAAAGCTCTGCTGCTGCTGCTGCTGCTGCGAGTGTGTGCACCTGTGTAGCGCAGAGGAATTCCACTTATGGGCGCTCGCTTCACATGCACCCTTCCCCCCCCACACACAGGATCCGCTCACAGAATAGAGAGGACTCACACACAGACACAGACAGACAGGAGGGAAGGCAGACAACACCTGGCCGTTCGCGACCGCTTTCCGCGCTTGTGATCGCTCTTGCCACCAGCCAGCCCTTCCTTGCTTGATTCCTTGCGCTCCCCTGCCGTCAAAAAAGCGCGCTCGCATACAAACTCCAAGTGTAGCGCCACCACCGGTCTGAACGACCATCACTCTGGAACCGCAATTACCGTTTTTGACCAATGAGAGTGACGAAAATACCGCTGCGCGAATCAAATCGGGCGATCTGATTGGTTCAGAGGATTAGGGCTCTAGCTTCTTTCGAGCCAATAGCATCATCGAACGAGAAAGGATCAGCATTCGCGAACCGTCAAGTCCGTGACATCGGACAGCTCTTGGCTCCAATTGGGTCGCATCGGTTCGCGCGGGCGATTGCCAGTAGCAGCAGCAGTGGCAGACCGCGGAACGCCCAGACCCAGAACGACGAAGATGGGAGCGCCTGCTGCTGGTGGCGGCAGTTGTTTATGCGATCGGTCGGTTTGGTTGGCTGGCTGGCGAGTGACATCATACAGAATGACAGCGTCAAGAGGCGGGCAGGTGAGCTGTGAGCAAGCGAGACATTCACGAAGGAAAGAAAGAGATGGGATCTCTTTTGCGTTTTCGCAATCACCAGGTGCGCATGCGGTGTCGGACGGACAGACGGACGGCTCTGTTGGCTGGTGCGGCTTCACTTGCTGGTGGATTGGCATGATAATCTCAGATCCTGAAGCCTCCTCGCTGTCTGGGATGTAGAGATGCTAGATCCATGGATCTGGTTGGAGCCTCGTGCGCTCATCACATGGGACCATGACGAGCTCTGTCTTTCCGCGACAGTACGCGGCTATCGGTTCAGAAGACTGAGCCAACTGTTTCATTTCATGCGAGATCTATTCGCATAGGCATTTCGTAGTGATGGCAAGAGCAATCTGACCAGCTTCAGTTTCCAATTTAGCAGTTGGGAAACCTGCGATACAGCATACAGTCAGCAACATTTTATGACGTCTCAGAGGTCCACCACCGGTACATAACCGTGTTCCAGACTGGTACAAAATCTCGTATGACCTGTCACTGAATGGAGGGGCTCGCTTTAGAATTTAATCCCTCAAGTGTGACGTCTTTGGGAGAACTTACTCTGACAGTTACGATGCACAGACAATTTTAAGAACTGGAAACTCAACAACCTATCGCTATTGAGCTATAATAGCGAGTCTCGCTTTTCGCTTTGGTTGGGAGCTATTCGTGCTCAATGTTCTATCACAAAGCTAAGCAATCGTTTCTTGTCTCGGTCCGCGTGGTAATGAGAGACTGAATTTAGTATTCCAGTATCTTACTTTCTCTTACTACGAATACTTCTTGTTGCTGTTGGTCCTGGCCTTGACGTGGTGACTCCATGTATTATATAGGAGAGGCATGCTACTAACGGGGTGCGACCCACACTTCATGGTGCTCCACACCTTGTAGCTGCTTCTTCCAAGCTGCAGTGCGGAACATATAAATACCGTTATGAACAGCTCTTGATCCGTTCTTTTGTAGTTAGATTTGTATAACTCGGTAGACCGAGGTGATCTGTGGCGAATATCTGTCTTTGAATTATCGTCTAGAGTATCGTACAGTGTCCTGCTGCCATCAAACGAGAAAGGATCAGCATCTTTTCAGCGAGATATGATCAGCATATTATTTTTGGTGAATATTGGATGAGACAGCCAGATGATTGGTCGAGCGCTTTTCAAATTCACTTGTTGTTTGTGTGAAACTGTACACGCTATAATTATAAGGACTACTCGCTGTAAGGATCAACGAGTAGTGATATGACTCCCTTCGCCTTAATGGTTCTCGGAAAATGCTTTATGGGTAAACCAAGTGTACCCATGGATACCCATTTTTTCAATCACTTTGAAAAGTAATGGAATTTTGCAGGTATACAATTGGCCGAAATCGAATATAGAAAGTACGAAAGTAAAATTCTTCTTCTCGCAGTGGAAAACAAGCACTCCGAACTGTATTGAGCGCAACGGCGCAGGACACTCCCCAGCACAGCATTCCCTTATTCTTCTCTCAGCTCCTCATTTACATTTGTCCGCACACAGCTCTCCCACACAGTGCGTTGCGGTTCTCACCACATTTCTTTTTCTCACCCTCGGCGGCAAGTAACACACCGGCCGGTAAGTCAACCAGCTAGTATACCAAACCACTACAAAGCAACGGCATCTTTTACCCCCTCGGTAGAATGGGGAGGGACCTGCTCGCAATGCTGATGACGAGCCCAAGGATGTATCCGCTCCTCCATATGCCGCTCATGCCGTCCCCGCAATGATGTTTGACCTACCCTGGCGCTTATGCCGCCCAAATCAGTATAGTCGGCTTTAACACCACGACATTGGCCATATTTGTCATCGGTTACTGTTCCGGTCGCAGCTCCTTTGGTACTGGTTGCGCCTGCTCTGGTTCGGGCTTCTTCTGCTCGGGTTTCGGGCTTGGTCTCCTCATGCTCCCCCTCCTGCACCGGATTTCATATTGAATGCCCATCATCCACTTTCTACCCAACAACAGAAGATGTCGAGGATGTATGGTAATCTACCAGTTCCGCTTACAAGGCGTGTGAGGACGGAGGAGCTCGAGATCGATTCCGCGTTGAGAGATCTCGCGGCGGATCTCCATCTCCTCCATGATTGAAGTAAGCGAGACGAGCTACGAGATTGATGGGTGTAAATGAGAGCACATTTTGCTCTCACATCCTAAAGTTGTAGAGGCGGAGCTGGGGAGCCAGAGTGAACGCAAGTACGACGAATGCCCGTAGTTTCGACGCTTCCAAGTAGCACTGTGGCTCGCGGGTCAGGGAGAATGTGACATCCCTTAATGTCCTGCCTTTGTATTCCACCAAGAGGTGAGACGTCTTTGTCACCAAGCTGCGCAATGCGAAGGCGACGCTCGACATTTCTGTCTGATGTATTCATCACATAATTTGGTCAACCTTGTGCTTGAAATACACGACAGGCAAAGAATAAATGGAGAGAGGCAGGTGGCGGTGAGGATGGTGACCGACAGTGATTAAAGCGGGGAGCATTACTCTTGCGTTCAAGAGCTGATCGATGCAGGTATCCCAGTCCGTATCATCGGCGGATCGCACAAGAACCTTATGTATGATAAGCTTGGACTTATCATCAACCAGCTTTTGCTTTGTGGTAGATAAACTTGGAGAAAGGCGACAAATGATGGAAACAAGAACAGCAATATCATCATCAATCAGCAGTGGCACACTGATCATGGCTGCGCATTTTTGCATGTTTATTTATCGTGAGTGCTGTTGCTCAAAAAACATTATGTAAATGTGCTCTCACTCAACAAAAGCATCAAATAACTGCATGAGAGAGCCATAGTATACTTCGTACCAGGTTTTCACTGCGATCAATCTATCGAATCACTCACGCATGTCCAAGAGGCTAATGTCGTTCCCTTGGAGCACTTTCAAGACTGGCTCAACGCCCTTTAATTCCGTCAGCAGAGCTCGAAAGTGTCGGTTGCACGTCCATGATGAAAGCAAGTAGGCAAGATCTCCGTCATCCGCGTCCAGAAACTCTTGGAGCTCGAAGTCACTGCTGATCATTGGAAAGGTTGAGATCCATCAAGTGTCTAGGGTAATATTTAGTTTGAGCAGTGTTTTGAACCTAAATATAAAAACACAGAAATGCATAGTAATTAGCGATAAAATACCCACTTGAGCTTCGCAGACTAGAGCAGAGTTCTTCGATTTCAACGTCAGCGCTTGCTCCTCATCCAAGTCGGAACTGTACTGCTGCACGTCTTTTAAAACAGAACGGTTATGCCGATGACTGGCACACCCGAATAACGGCACATCCATTGTATAGCTAGGTGGCAATTAGCGGGTCACTTGTCCTCAAGTAGAAAGCGGCATTGGTCCATCCGCGTTCCGAAGTCGCGCTAGACAACCCGTCAGATACTCGTGGTGCGTGCAAACAGAATGATCCACTTCAATTCATTTATCATTAATGAGTGGGGCCATGCAGAAGAGTGGATATTTCGCCACAGCTTCGACATTCTGTCACGACGTAACGCTCCGAAGCACGGCTCCACCCATCAATCACTAGCCCAAAGCGGTTAGGCATTTCCGCCGCGACCCTTCTTCGGCAGCTCTGGTTGCACTGCTCATTACGCTGCGCAGTGTCTTGGCGATGATGGGATTCATTCTAGTGTAGCTGAATATGCCAAGATAAACGAAACAATAGCTTATGAACATTAACGCAACTCGAAACAATAAAATAACGCTGACGTCTCGCGTCTCACAGAAAGACAGAGGGATATTGATCTTATGGGTTGCTAGTGAACGTAGTGAGCGAAATAGCCAGTCTTGGCTGTTGTTGTCGCGAGCATCTCGTTCTGGAAGCCGCAGTCTTCGCGGCGCACATGCTCAACGAATGGCTCTTCAAACTTTGCAACGAGTTGGCATCCGAGTTTTTCAACGAGGCGAATACAGGTACGGACACAATAAATAAATTACGGTGTTTAATGTGCAAAAATTAACAATGATAAAAAAATAAAAAAATGGTTCGCGGTCATTTATTTTTTGCTGCCTTGGCACTGATCCCAAAGTATACGCGAGTTTGCTCGACTTTTCCCTGCTAAGTATCTACCAAACTCGTTCATGCTGTATATCAACGAGACCTTTCGCTCTTTTCATCAGTTCCAAGCACTCATGCTGCTCTTGGGCGGGTCTGCATGAGAGCGAGGCGCTCTCGCTGGTCTATTTAAAACCACCACCAGCATGCTGTGCAGCTCTATTTACGCACGCACCATGAGCTGAGCGAGTCCCAGCAGCGCTGAGCTAATTCCGTCCTTCTCGCACTCACTCTCCATCTCTCTCTCTCTCTCTCTCTCTCTCTCTCTCTCTCTGCAAGCGAAGACGAAAGCTTCAAAGTCAAAAGCAGCAGCTTGAAGCAGATCAATAACAACATCAAAGCAAGTTAAAACAGCAGCAAACAACACAGAACTCGTCGTTGTCACCATGGCCTCCACATCGGTGCTGCAGCACTTTGAGGTGTATCAGAAGGCGCGTGTGACGTTCGTGCAGGCGGTGGCGGAGGCGGCGTCGCGGCCGCAGAACATCGAGGTGATGCAGAACGCCGGTGTGATGCAGCTACTGCGGCCGCTGCTGCTCGACAACGTCCCCAGTATCCAGCAGTCGGCCGCACTGGCGCTCGGTAGACTCGCGAACTACAGCGACGACCTCGCCGAGGCGGTCGTGGGCAACGAGATCCTGCCGCAGCTCGTCTACTCGCTCTCGGAGCAGAATCGATTCTACAAGAAAGCGGCGGCGTTCGTGCTGCGCGCGGTGGCGAAGCACTCGCCCGAGCTCGCGCAGGCGGTGGTCGACTCCGGGGCGCTCGAAGCGCTCGTGCCGTGTCTCGAAGAGTTCGATCCGACTGTGAAAGAGGCGGCGGCGTGGGCGATCGGATACATCGGTCAGCACACGGGCGAGCTGGCACAGCACGTCGTGGACGCCGGAGCGATCCCACTGCTCGTGCTCTGCATCCAAGAGCCAGAGGTGGCGTTGAAGCGCGTCGCTGCGTCGGCACTCGGGGATCTCGCGAAACACTCTCCTGAACTCGCGCAAGCGGTTGTAGATCCAGGGGCTGTGGCGTACCTGGCACCGCTCATTCAGCACCCGGACGCGAAGCTCAAGCGCCAGGTGTGCAGCTGCCTCGCGCAGATCGCCAAGCACTCGGTGGACCTCGCGGAGATCGTCGTGGAAGCCGAGATCTTCCCCAACATCCTCTACAACCTCAAGGACATCGACCATACGGTGCGCAAGAACGCCGCGACGTGCATCCGCGAGATCGCCAAGCACACGCCCGAGCTCGCAAAGCTAATCGTGAACGCCGGTGGCGCATCGGCGCTTGTGGACTACATCGCCGAGGCGTCGGGCAACAACAAGCTCCCTGGGATCATGGCGATTGGGTACATCTCTGCGTTCAGCGAGACGCTGGCGCTTGCGGTGATCACGTCGAAGGGCATCACACCCGTCAAGAACGCGCTGATCTCGGAGCCTGAGGACCACATCAAGGCTGCCGCAGCGTGGACACTGGGCCAGATCGGTCGCCACACGCCCGACCACTCGCGCGCGATCGCCGAGGCAGACGTGCTGCGCCACTTGCTCGCGTGCATGATCCACCCGAACAGCTCGGACGACCTCAAGACCAAGGCGAAGCGCGCGCTCAAGAGTATTCTAGCCAAATGCACGCACCTGCAGGCTTTGCAGCCGCTGCTGCGCGACGCACCGATGAAAGTGCAAAAGTACATCTTGAAGCAGTTTGCGCAGATGCTGCCGCACGACCTGGAGGCGCGGCGCTCGTTCGTGCAAAACGGTGGGCTCGAGTTCCTGCAGCAGCTCAGCGAGGCCGCGGGCGGGAAGCTCACCGAGTACATCCTCGAGATCAACAACTGCTACCCACCGGAAATCGTCGAGTACTACTCGCCGCACTACTCCAAGACGCTGCTTGACAAGCTCGACGAGTACCAGCCGCAGGTGCGGTAGATTGGCTCGCTTCGTATTTGCTACAGTTGCATCGCTATGATATAAGATCGCCTTCCGTGGATCATGCATGCATCGCTACCACATAAATCATTCAATACATTTACATGCATACGTTTTGCCATGTAGCCATCTTGGTGAAATCTGTCTGTCTGACTTGTTGCTTGTCAAAATTGGGTTTCCGTACTTAGTCGGGCACCAGTCATTTTTGATCTGTGTGGCCTTTGGTTGCCATCATTTCTGCATCTCACAGAACTAATTGAGAGAAAGATGCTCGCTCTCACGCAGCGGTTTGGCGCACTGCAGACGCAGACGCACTTCCAGACGAAGCGACTGCTCCACTGCTCACGCGCAGCGTTACAGACACAGGGCGGCAATGACAGCAATGATGGTAGCGAACGCGGTGGCGAGAACGGCATGATCCGCCTCGCGAAGCTCATGGCGCAGCGCGGCATGTGCTCGCGACGCGAGGCCGATGCATACATCCAGGCCGGTTCCGTGCTCGTGAACGGCGAGAAGATGCAGGCCGACTGGCTCAAGGTGCCGGTCGACGCCGACGTGCAGCTCGACTTCCGCGCGCAGCGCCACCAGAACAAGAAAGTGACAATCGTGCTCAACAAGCCACTCGGGTACGTGAGCTCGCAGCCCGAGGACAACAAGACGCCGGCGATCAAGCTGCTCACTTACGCGAACGAGTGCAGAGAGCTCAACAAGGTGCGTCCGCGCGGCCAGGAGGAAGAGCCGATCAACCTGTGGAAGATGGCGGTCTGCGGCCGCCTGGACGTCAACTCGACCGGCGTGCTGCTCTTCACGCAGGACGGCACAATTGCCAAGAAGATCCTCGACCCGCATGGCGGCATCGAGAAGGAGTACCTCGTGCGCGTGGACTTGCAGTTGGCAGACGGCGATGGCGAGACCCCTCCGCGCATTGAGGACAAGCTGAAGCAGCTGCGTGCCGGCGTGACTTCGGACGAAGGTGTGACGTACCGCGCGAAATCCGTCGAAGTGCTGAACGAGAACCAGCTGCGCGTGGTGCTGACCGAGGGCAAGAACCGCCACATCCGGCGCATGTGCGAGCACGTGGGCATGCGCGTCATGGCGCTCAAGCGAGTGCGCATCGGCGGCATCAAGTTGGGGAAACTGCCCGTGGGTCAATGGCGATATTTACAGCCGACGGATAAATTTTGACAATACAGTAACAAAGAAAGCCATGTCCGCTCTGCTAAGAGCATAGAATATCAAGAAATATGCTGTGTAATATTCACATTACGATATGGAGAAGAATTGGAGGCTGATGGGGACCTGACTAGACTCATGAGGTTAAAAAGAATGGACGCACGTGTCCTCGACCTACAGAGGCGAATGAGAAGACCACAGTGGTTTATTAGAAACTGGTTGGCAACTGTGACCGCGGTGAAATGGGTGAGAAAAGAGCTCCTAGAGGTCTTCCTTACCTTGAGATCTGCTGTGAATGTCACGCCCTCTTTCGTCAACAGTTCGCGCTTCTCGCAGATGTGCGCCGAGTCTTCGCCAACAGATCCTGTCATAGGTGGGGTACATAGTTACAAGTTGGAGAGGTGTATGAGCTTTCTACCTTCTGATCATGTCGGTTTGCTATTTGCTACTGAAGTTTGGTACCTTTGAAGCCTCCAATCGAAAGGCAGGCGGCGACGACGCGATGGCATGGTACTTGTGGTGCGAACGGGTTTTTCTTGAAGATCACACGAAAGAGAGAAGTCACCGAATTAGGTTCAAAGCCCTTGATACTTGTAGAGAGGAAGGAGCATATATGTGGCATTTGAACGCACTCGTAGCGCTTGGCCGACCGGTCGCGGACCCGAGTTTAGTGCCTTGGCGACGCCGCCGTAGGTGCTCACTTTGCCCGCGGGGATCTACAAACACACAGCGCATCGTGCGACTGACGTTAGGATTCTGTAGCTCACATTGAAACAGAGCAAGCATACGAAAGCGTACCGTCGAGATGAGCTCGTACACTTTCGACTCTGCGTGGATAGGAGGGAGTCACGACAAGACAGCAAGAACAAAGCGTGTTAGTGCGAATACGGTTGGAGCCTTGCAATATGTAGACCGAGCTAAGAGCAGCAAGCAGTCAGTCCGCACCGAAGAGCGTGATGCGCTTGCCGCGCCACTGGATGTGCTGTGTGGCCGGCGCTTTCTTGTCAGCGCTGCTGCTGCTCTTCTTCTTCTTCTTCTTGCTGGCGGCCGCTGCTGCAGAGGCGGCGGTGGTCTTGGCGGCGCGAGTAGCACGCATGACTTGTGCTGGCGTTTGCTGTTGCGGTCTGCTGACCTGTGCTACTACTGTTGGTGTGTCCGGTGAAGTGAATCGGCAACTGCCTGACAGATTGGACGAGTGACGCAGTCTGTTCAACGCACTCGGCGAAAATGGGGTGAGAGTGATGGTCTCTTGCGCGCCAAAAGCTCCAATGTGGTCATGAAGTTGCCTTTTTGGAGCGAAATGGTCGATCGGCAAAGCATTTACTACCGGTAGTAGTTCGCCTTCAGGCTGGCAAGGCTGCAGAGATGGCGAGCCACAATAGTCTGCACGAGCAGTCCCAGAGCTCTCTCGCTCTTGATTGTACTGCTCACCGTGTAGTGAGTGCCATTTGCTTTGATGTAAAAGTGCTCCGATGATGGCTACAGAAACAACAAACAGAATTGCGTCGAACATGCGGGTCTAATTGGTGCCTTCGTTCTCTCTCAAGCGTTTGCTGGTGCATTAGCTGCTCCATCCGGCGCGCTTTCTGTCAAGCAACATGACGCCTAGGACGGGAGCAAGCAAGCAAGCAGTACCCAAGAGAGCGTAGAAGGCTGCGTGTATTTATCTGTGACGTGTGTCCATTGCGCTCGCTATGTGGCTGATTGCTGATCTGCTGTTGCTGACCTGCTGCTCGGGCTGTATGTGGTTTTCCGTGTTTACCGTCTGGTGACGAGCACCTGGAGCTTCACTTCCTGCTTCTTGGAGGCACCCTTCGCGGCGCTTTCTTCCTCATCAGCAGACGAAGCGGCGGCGGCAGCGGCAACTGGAGTCTCGTCCTCCGTGGCAGCGGCGTACTCGCTCTCCACTTCGTCGTCCACGCGGACCTTCACAGAGTGGGTGCCGAGGGTCTACCATGGGAACGTTCAGGCGTATTCACAAATCGCGTTAGACCCTGTACATCAAGCAATCAAATACGATGCCTGCTGGGTGTGGTATACCTTGATTGGGGTTGGCAGGTTGATGCGCGCGACGCCGACGATGATGCCGTGCTGCTTTTCCAGCATGTCCGAGATGTTCTGCGCGCTATATCAATCAATCCACGAGCATTGTTAGCGATCTCTGGGGCTCGTATTCGCGTACGTGTCCACTGTATCGTAAATGGGAAATATAGCACTCACGTGACAGAACTGTGCAGCGTCTGCTCCTGCTTGGACGCGGTGTGGCGCTTGAACACCACTTCGACGCTCGTGAGGCGCGCGATGATCTGCTTGAGCGCGCGCTCCTTCTCGGCGCCCACCTCGTCCACCGATTCCTTGTTGACCTTGAACTTCTCCAGGTTCGCCTCCGTCGCGTACACTGCGAGCTTCTCTGGGTACAGGAAGTTGCGAGCGTAGCCGGCCTTGACGCTCACTTCCTCGCCGCGGAAGCCGAGGTTCGCGACGTCCTGCTTCAGCACCATGCTCACACGGTGGCTACCATCACATGATACACACACACATGCACACACAATTAGCGTTTATATCATTGATACGGATGGGGGTGATGTCGGTCGATGGCATCATGTCATAGACAGACAGACAGACAGAACGACGGATGAGCAATAACGCGCTCGCATATCTTTGCGTTGCTGCGGTGAATGGTACACGAGCGAGGATAAGCGCACCGACACGCCCGTTCCTCGGCGTACGCGCTGCAGCAGTATCATCATAACAAGAGCAGGCACTCACCCGAAGGCGCGGGACAGGAGCTGCACGCCATCGCGCTTGGCGATCTGCGCAGCGAAGCGCTTGCTGGAGGCGGCGGCGGCGAGCATCTTCTCTATTTGGCGTCTTGTTGCGGCGAATAGTGCGCCGCCACTCAAACAAGCGCACTCACTAAAGTGCGGTTACAAGCACTCTCGCTCAAGTCCGATTATTTTGCTGGGCTTGCAAGCCTGCTCACTAAAGTACGACTATTTTGTGTACAGTGAATGACGAAAAAACCAAAAACCTTGAAGTTCACATTGAATTACTAAATTTCTGCAGTTTGACAAGTTGCTTGCGTTTATCCGTGAATAGTGGCAAGCTGTGTGACTTGCACCATTTATGTAAAATATGGATTAAAAATGTTTACCATAAACATTGTCCATGAATGTTGTTTATGGAAACTTCTACTAAAAATGGAAGTACCAATGCGTTTAGAGCACAACATCATTGTGAGACTATGGCCACTTCACTCACTCCAGCATCCTACTACAGCCAACAGCACTACACATCATGCGGCATGCCTCTATGAGGGACTGAAAGAGTTAATCAAGGCTGGTTCATGTTGTTGGTTAGCGCTGTTTCACTTTGCCTTTTAGGTTGATTATTACGACACATTTATTACTCTTACACCCAACGACGTTATCGTGGTAGATGCCGAAGCTTCTGAAGGCATCTGCAGTAGTTGCCTCTTTCTCGTGAAAAGTCTTTGGTAGTCGACATCACTGTCATTTGAATTGACAGACCACTTTCCCTTTTGATGCTCCGAAAATGATTTCGAGATCCAAGTTTAGCTTCCCAAACCACGAACCTCGGTCACTCAAAATACCAGCGCACCTTATCACGACAGCGAATCACTCGTGTCGGAGTTCAGACCGAGACCCTCAACACCAATCAACGCGCAAGTTGCGATGAAAGTCTTTGCGAGCAGAACACGCGGCGACAGCGAAGAGACTGGTGTCGGACCCAGGACTTCATTGATCGTTTCCCTTGGTGGTGTCAGCCCCACCACTACCACCGCCAACCACAGAACCAAAGTGCTCACGCTCCGTGTACTGTAGGTCGTGATTCTACTCCTTCATGGAGGTATGCAGCGTCCATTATGCGCTCGTGGCGCTCTATATCACAGACTCCCTAGGACGGTCTTGAGCTCACACATGCGCGCCTTTGGGCTCGTGATCGACATGAACCACTTCCCGGTGCTTGTTGGCTTCTACGCGGCCTGTTCAACGCTCCACATGACTTTTATCATCGAGCTAGTCTTCAAATCTAATCGCTGACGGGTGCTCTTCTTCCGCAAACCCCGACCAGCTGTTGACTTGCGAACGAAAGTGATCCCCAAGGTCAAGACTCTCACCAAGATCGCCTCAACGCGAATCAAAGCCAGCATTCGACCCACACCACGCCACCCGATCCAGCACCCAGTCTCAGCTGAACCTCGATGCTTACACTAAGAAGGCGCAGAACTGCACAAGAATCGCTCCTATAAATGCAGGCCATAGCGTCCAAGGCCTAGGGGCAAAGCTTCAGCGTCGTAGGTTGATTCGGCGCCAGCGGCAAGTACTTTCCTGTCTTGTTCCTGATCTGTGAAGCCATCGAGGCCACGCTCCAGTTCATCCAAGTGTGCTCGCTGAGCAAATACGTGCCGTGAGTATGGCTCAATCAATCCATCGTGCTGGGCATGGCGTCGAGTACCGGCGTGCCAGTCGTGCTGGGGCTCATGTACCTCCCATTCTACGACTCAACCTTGCAAGACTTTGAGACAATCAAGTATTACGACAACGCCTGGGTGGCAAACCTCAATAGCGAGTCCCGGCAGCTATTCACCCAGTCCTGGTTCGACTTTGGCATCCGTGCACTGTTTGCAATGTCCATGCTGCTGGTGCTGGACGACATGAAGCTGCTCGCGACCGAGGCTTTGGACGACGTTGTTCTGGTGAGTTCACTCAGTGGCAATCGTACTACCAGTCAGAATGCAGTGGTACCACTCGGCGACGGGGGGTCACAGGTCCAGCCTGCGCAATGTACAAGATGCGCTGCGAGATGTGGTCGTGAAGGTCAGCTCGAGGCTGGAGAAGTTCGTGCACGTGGTACTCGTGGTCTGGGGATTCGTCGCCCTCGGACTGCATATAGGAAGCGCGCACGATGGAGAATTACATGACTGTACGGTGCGCGTACGCCCGCGGTTCGCGACCCAGGCAACCTACGCGGCGCTGGAGATCAATTGCCATAATGGGCAAGACGGTGGTGGTGGTGGCATCGTAGGTACACCACCTGAGCTCGAAGTGCATTGGGTAAACCTGGCTGCACATGAGGTCACTGCTGATCTTCCACAACTGTCCCGAGCTGCACATGCCAGCGAGCATCCAGTCGTTCCCGAAACTGACGGGACTCTACATCTTCAACAGCACACTCGTAAGTTGGTCGGCGAGCGCTGCGCTCTCCAGAAAGTACCACCGAAACCTGCGGTAGATCACACTGGTCTTTGTCGACATGACTGCAGCTTGCGACGACCCCTCCAGCAGTAGCCTACCCCCGGGCCTCGTCGCTCGAAGTTCCCGCTGACGCTGACCACGTTGCTCCTGGGAGGTACTCCACTGGACAAACTCCCGTCGGATCTGTACGAGATTTGGCCACACGACATGCGGTTCTTGCTGATGGAGAACGGCCTCACCACTATCCCAGAGGTGTTGCTGCGCATGGACCCCACGTACGTGAACCTGCAGTTCAATCTCATCGAGCACCTGCCAGCGACGCTATTTGAGCTACAGTTGCTGCACTGGCTCGATATAGGTTGGGATCCGATCCAAGAGCCCCCCAACCTCGTCCGACCCTCAACTGCGCTGCTCGAGCTCAACTTTGAGGCAACGAACTTCTCGAGTTTGCCGAAGTGGACGAAGACCGAGTCGTTCCTGAGTCGCGTGCGCCTCGGAGTACCCTGAATGCCTCTCTGCCAAAGGCTTCAAGCAGCCGGCGCTGATTTGTTCAGCGACACTGAGCGCTCAACTCTAGCGCACAGCATCTGCACACCGCGAAAGTCGCACAAAGATCTCCACGCAGTTCCTTAACGCCACTGAGTGGGCCTTACCGCAAATGGGCGGAACGAACTGGCCAATCGAATCCAGTCAACTCCGAGTCACTGCAGCTGTGGTCGAATCCACCCAAAGAAACACCGAACAGGGGAAGCTGGCACGTGCGAAGGTTTCTGCCAAGTGTTTTTGTCGTGCGGGTAAATCTGAAACTGAGAGCAACCAGCTCGTGTGTATGTGTGTGTGCAGTCAACTACAGTGCATCTACTGTAGTATAATAGAATTATACACAACACTGGTCACCGAGACTAACTGCCCAGGTAGCTTATCTGGTGTGATCAGAGGTCCATGTCAATGATATACCACATAACTCTTGTGGTTGTGCCTGTATTACTGGCACAGGAATGTACAGTGCATGCATGGATGTGCTATAAAAACCAACCTACGTCGACTTCCTTCGTGCGCATGTCTGGCTTCAGCGCACCGAAGACTGGTCTTGGCTTCGAATATGATCTATCAGCAGCAGAACGGAAAGAGATACTTCACCATTTCTTTGTATTTTCTAGATGGCACCCTTAACATTTCCTTTATCAACTAGATGCACCAAAATTCACAACGCACGCAGCGCAAGCAGCCCCCTCTAGGTGGCGAGCGACCAGACTTGCTATATGTATGATTTCGACGTCTACTGTATTGCGCCTGCTGTCTACGAGCGCTTCGGCGCGCAGCCGCCCGTGATCTTCCAGCACTTGGTCGTGTCGTACATGCTCATGAGGTTGATCATCGTGGACCACGTGAGCGCAAACACGAGGTAGCCGACCGTGATGATGCCCATGAGCTTGCTCTTGCCGCCCGTGCGGCGCAGCTCACGGGTCTCCTCTTTCTGTCGCGGCAGCAGCGGCAGGAAGCATAGACTCAGCAGCTTCATGGTGTAGCAGATCCAGATCGTGATCGTCACGTCACGACGCACCTCCTGGGTGTCGACGATGATATCCTGCAGCCAGACCTTGAACTGCGCGTTGATGATCTTGGACATGGAGCGACCGAAGGGCGTCGACAGGTTCGTGGTCGCCGTGAGCAGCCCATAGAGCGCGCCTTCGTAGCCTTCCTCCGCGAGCTCCACGACGCAGTAGGTCGCGACCATGAAGCGGATGCCGTCCGGGAGATACTCGAGTACGGGCACGCCGAGCCAGAACCACTGGTTGCGCACGACGCCCCAGACCGTGAGCATCGTCATGAATGCGTCAACCGTGATAGCCGCGACCATGGTGATGACGATGATGTAGCGCCAGTTCCAGTGAAGACCGAACTTCCCCGTGAGACCGAGCGTGGTCGCGTAGAAGATCTGGCCCACGATCGCCATGATGCTGTTGTTGAACGGCGTGACGTGCACCCAGTAGAGCTTGATGTTGCTCGACGACACGATGTTGAAGCTGTTGAAGACGCCCGAGAAGAACTTGTACGCCACGATCTGGTACACGGCGCGCTGCTGGATGAGCTCCCAGAACGCGCGGATGTAGATCAGGAACGGGATGCGCGTTGTCGGCGCTTCGTCCATGAACAGCCACGTGATCGGCGCGAGCGGCACGCAGACGCACGCCAGGATCAGCATCATGTGCGGGAAGCTGAGCGAGAAGTCGAACTCGCCGCCGTACTCCTCGCCGTTGAACGCGAACGCGACGATGATCGCGGCGATTGCGTTGAACGCCGTCTTGACTGCGTACACCGCGGTCTGGATGCGACCGCGCGTGGCGAGTGGCTCGCGCTGCGCGAACTCGACAACCATCGCGTCTGCGGCCACTTCGGAGATTAGGTACCCGAACGACGCGAGCATCATGGGCACCACGTACTTACCAGCTGCGTCTGGCGCGGCTTCGTTGATCGTCGCCTTCTGCGCGTCTGTCCACTGATCCGCGCTGATGCTGCGCAGGTCAGGGTCCGTGTAGTACGGCTCGGGCACGTGCAGTCCGGCCATGAGGAAGAGCATGACGCAGCAGAAGATCCAGCCGAAGATCATGTAGGGACGACGGCGGTAGCCGAAGATCGGCAGGCAGTCCGAGATGATCCCGAAGAACATCTTGTACGACCATGGGATCTGCACCAGCACGGTGGCGGACACGACGATTGTGCCCTCGGCGTTCAGGTAACCCTGGAGCACGGGGTAGATCACGCCAGGGAGGATGCCGCCGACAAGTCCAACGCCGGCGTACTGTGCAAGTAGACCGAGAGAGCGCTTGGAGAAGATCTTAATGGGCTCACCGGCACGGATCGCGCCGTTTTCCAGCTCCACCTCGATGCCGGGCGACTTGACCGCGAGGTACTTGTCCTGGAGCGCGCCGGGGGTCGGCACTTTGTCTGTTTCCGGCTTGTTCATGGTTCTCCAATTACTGGTTACCGTTGGTGCAGCGAAGTGAA
Source organism: Globisporangium mamillatum (assembly GCA_038050575.1). Lineage (NCBI taxonomy): Eukaryota > Oomycota > Peronosporomycetes > Pythiales > Pythiaceae > Globisporangium > Globisporangium mamillatum. The sequence goes on along the minus strand of JALBYZ010000088.1, from coordinate 23,134 downwards.
GCGAAGCAACTCAGGTTACTGTGTATATACCGGGAGTTGACGGACGCGACCACCAGAATGCGACGGAAGGGAAGAAGGGAGAGTCCTGGCCGAAGTGGGTGGGAGCGGGTGAGTTGCTGAATGAGACCGAGCCACGCACGTCGCTCACGTTCCTCCGATCTTTGCTGGCAGGACAGGCAGGCGCCAACGTTCAGAAGAGACGTCGATGAGTTGATCGGTCGAGAGCCAACAGTCAGCTTGGCAACAAGCAGCGAAGAGTGATACTGTGGCCATGCATGCGCAGTTGGGTCTTCTGACCACCGTCGCCGCTACGCGCTGCCGTTGGGCGAGAGCCACGCGCGCTTTTGTCCCCATCCCAGCGCGACGCAATTGCCTGTGGCAGGTCATCATCAAACACCCATTTTGGGTGGGTGGCGATTGGCCAAGAGCTCACTAAATCAAGCAATTTACATATCTAAATTGATTGTACGCATAAATTTAAGCATATCAGCTTGCTAAAATGGTGTGAACCACCTCAATCTCTCTTATTTAATGTGTAGACTGCGCATAAACTGGGCTAATGCAATGACACTTTTGTCCGACGGCGAACAGAGCAGCCTCCTGATTCAGTTGAAGCGACCGCCTCCTGCCTGCCTTGTCTAAGCCATTCCGAGGGTGCGGTCGTCTGGACTTGGCGCGGGTGTGCTCTCTCCGACGGCGATGGTCCGAGAGAAATGCGGGCGGCGGCTGGAGAGCGACAACGGCACTACGTTGCAAGCACAGAACTAGCGCGCGATTGCGGCGACGCGGGGGAAATCGTATGTGGATCGATTGTGTGGAGTGAGGGGGTGTTGGCTTGGTAGGGAACAGTACACTTGGGAGTTTAACGTTGGAGTTACTTTGTCTGCTATGCGACATGGCGGGCTTACGTGTGTGGTCTAAAGAGCATCGTGAGGGAGGCCATCGAAAACCAAATGTTGGCTCATACCAACCACGCAACACAGGTGGATCCTGAAGTTTGCCTACAGTATGTACCTAGTGGATGAATTGGAGTGCAACCAGTTGCATGTGGCCATGGTCGATTGACAAATTAAAAAAGATTGGATTCGGTCAAATTAAACGAGAGTTTCAGGGAAGAGTAACGGATTAATCAAAACGCTGACTCGTTGCAAAAACCGCAGTGTGAGAGAAATGAATGGACGAGATCAAAGCACGTCACATCCTGGAAACCTGATGACGCCGCTCGCCTTCGTGAACAAAACCTAGTTGTACTACAGTGCCTCGGTGGCTCCAGCGATTGTTTGCTTGTAGTTTGTCCGATGGCGAAGATCAGTCTCGATGCGTTGTTCACAGATGTGTCGCTTCATTTCTGGCTGAATCCAGTTTCTTGTCGTCCCATCACCCAATACATACGTAGCTGCATACAGCTGCAACAAAGTGCAATTGAACCCAGGAGCTGCCACGGACGAACCTGACAAACTGAGAACACTGCAACGCGGTGCAACGAGTGGCTGGCGATGGTGAAACCGACTGTGGTTTGGTGTCGAGACCTGGGTATTGCCTGAAAAGACTTGGGTTCTTCGCGATTCACGTATAAATTCACTGTGATTCGTAATTAAGAAAGCTCTGCTCGTCAGGATTCTCTCGGGTGTGGAGCAAGCGTCGGAACATCTGCAGTTGCGCTAATAGGTCAATCAATCAGAGGGCAACAACAATCCAATTGCTTCTTCAATTAAAATAGACAGGACCCTTTGCGGGTAAATTTGGTACGTTGAACGAGGTAGTCAAACACCACCCTTCACGAGGTATTGGGTATCAAAGGGATTACCTCGTCAAAGATCACTTTGTGGCCCTTCTCTGGATTCGCCTTCGCCGTCGGACAAGCAAAACGCGACAAATCCCTTGCTTGCGTTCCCAAATCTCTTCCGCCCTCCACCTCTCTTTGTTTGCGGAAATAACAATCCCGTCATGGCAATCGCACAGTGTTGTACTGAATGCATCACATCAAGCAACGCAAGTCGCTAATACGGTCGGTACTCCCCCCGGTCATTATGTAACAGCGAGGTCGGCGACGGGCGTCAGTCGTTTGTCGTTTGTCCGACGGGGGGCTCTGCTCTCTTGTGCATAGCGCTGGCGCTGCCTGCCTGCCTCCTGCTTCATTTTGGTGGACGATGCCACCACAGAGGACTGCAGCATCTGTTGGTGTGTTCCGAAACGGCTCTATATCCTCTGCGCGTGGCATGAGCGAGCGCGTGCCTCGCTGGCTGAACGACCGCGCGCCTCGCTGGCTGAACGACCGACCGTTTGGAGGAGATAGAAAGGCTGGCTGGCTGGTCTTGGCTGACCGACGGGCTCCCCGTTCCTCATTCTCCATTCGGGGATTTATGCTGAAGCTGGCGACGAACTATTAGTGAACCTTTGACGCTTGAAGCAGCAGCGCATTCGGATCTTTCCAGCGAGACAACACAGCAGGAGCGATGCGCGCTCAGCTAGAGGACGAGTGCCAGGCGCTGCTGAGCCCTCTGAGCACTATGAGCAAAGCACGGTACACTGAGCCCGAGAAGTCGGCCGCCGCTGAGCTTGAGAATGGTGCGCTGCGTGGCGGCAAGCCGCCGGATCTGCTCTCGCGGGAATCGATCGGACTGCTCTCTCAGTTTGCCGCGGTTGGGCTCGTCAGCGGCGTGCTGCCGGGCGTGATCTACCCCGTGCTCCAGGGCTACCTAAACGCTGAGGGCACGACGATCGTGTCCGCCACGTTGCTCGTACAGCTGCCCTGGTCGTTCAAAGTGTTCTTCGGGATCATATCGGACTGCTTCCCGGTCTTCGGCTACCGCCGCCGTCCGTACATGATGCTCGGCTGGACGTTCTGCTGCGTCATGCTGTTCTACATGGCGGGGCTCTACGTACCACCGCCGTACTTTGGCGACCCATCGATGCACTTCAGCGACCCGCAAGACTGGACCGACGCACAGCGAGAGACAATCAACAAGAGCGCTCCGAATGCCGCGGGCCAGTACGTCGTGCCGATGATGCTCGCGGCGTTCGGGTACTTGGTCGCCGAGGTGTCGGCGGACGCGATGGTCGTAGAGCACGCTCAGCGTGAGCCGCTGGCGACTCGAGGCCAGATCCAGGCGGCGATCCACACGGTGCGCATGACGTTCAGCGCGCTCGGTAGTCTCGTGGTCGCGGTTGCGTTCAACGGCGAAGAGTACGGCGGCGAGTTCGACTTCTCGCTGACGTTCCCCGAGATGATGCTGGCGCTCGGCTGCTTCTGCCTGCCGCTCATCCCGGTCACGTGGTTGTTCATCCACGAAGCGCGAGTTCCGGAGAAGCGGTTCGGCGTGTACATGCGCCGCTTCTGGGAGGTAATCCAGCAGCGCGCCGTATACCAGCTCGCCGCGTACAAGTTCCTCTCGGGCGTGTTCAACAACTTCAACATCGTGTCGTCGAGCAACATCAAATTCCACTGGGTGCACGCCACGCCGTTCAACTCGAGCGTCATGGCGATCTTCGGCACGCTCGTGTACGCTGCGACCCTGGGATTCACGGGCAAATTTGGCTTGAGCTGGAACTGGCGCGTCAGCATCGCTGTCACGGTCGTCCTCGGCGTGATCATCGACGGGTTCATGACCATGCTTACGACCTGGGACATCGTGCGCAACCAGTGGTTCTGGCTCGGCGTGCCGATCGTCGGCTACATCCCCGAGGGCGTGCGCTTCATCGTGGCCAACTACGTCGTCGTGGAGCTCATCGAGGTGGGCTACGAAGGCGCGCTGTACGGGCTGCTCACGACCACATCCAACCTCGCGAGTCCGTTCGGACGCACGACCGCGAAGATCATCAACGCGCGCTTCCAGGTCTGGCTGGACGACATCATGCGGGACACGTACGAGGTGCGTCGCGACGTGACGATCACAATCTGCATCTGCTACGGCATGAAGCTTGTGTCGCTGCTGTTCCTGCCGCTGCTGCCGAGCCAAAAAGCGGAGACGCAGGAGCTCAAGCGCAACGGCGGCAAGAGCAAGCTCATGGGCGCGATCACCGTCGCGTACCTCGCGGTGGCACTTGTCTGGTCGACGGCTGTGAACCTGCTGAGCATGTTCGAGACGACCAAGTGCTGGGAGATCACGGGAGGTTGCGCGCCGACTCGATCCGAAGGCAGTGCCTAGCTCATAGAGATAAGATAGTTAAACCACACATCCTGTTCACTATACCAACACTGCCTTCCATCATCTTGGCGCCACTCCCATGTTCAGCCATTTGTGAGATAGGATCTTGGACATAGTTTGCATACACGAATTGGTTGGTTGAGGCTGAAACACTAGGACCTGAAAGGGGACGTGGGAATTGGCTCTTGAGCTCCCGTCACCTACTACTTGCTGTGGTCAAAACTGAAAGGGAAGGTACCTAGTTATGCGCGTCGCAGCGCCTCCATCTCGTCGAGTTCCTTGGGGATCTGCTTCGTGATCACTTCGATCCCGGTTTCAGTAATCTAACACACACACGCACACACACAGAGGCACAGCGACAGAGTGGACAATGTTAGCCATAACATAGTGGAAGTAGCACAGCAGTACCGACGCAGCACTCACAATGACGTCGTCCTCAATCCGGATGCCGATGCCGCGGAACTCATGCGGGAGCTGCTGGTCGTTCTGCGGGAGGTACACGCCCGGCTCGACCGTGATCACCATGCCCGGCTGCAGTGCTGCGCCGCGCGTGATGTGCGGCGTGTCGTGCACGTCCATGCCCAGGTAGTGGCCGATGTGGGTCGGGTTGTACTTCTGGAACTCGCTCAGCACGGACCGGTTGAACCCCTTCGAGGCGCCGCCAGTCTTCAAAATGCCGAACTGCTGCATGCCGTCGACCATGATCTTGACCGAGAAGTCGTGCAGCTGGTCGAGACTGATCGGCTGCTTAGTTGCGATCTGGTGGTTCAAGTGCGCGAGGCACTGCTTCTGCACGTCGAGTGTGAACTCGTACAGGTCACGCTGCGCCTGCGACAGCTTCCCACCGACGGGCCACGTGCGCGTGATGTCGCTCACATATCCGCCGGCGACTTCGCAGCCCGAGTCCACGAGCACGAGCTCGTTCTCCTGGAGCAGACTGCGCTTGGACAGGTAGTGAATGATCGCAGCGTTCGCGCCAGAGCCCACGACGTTCGGGAACGAGTTCCAGAGCGCGCCGTTGCGCTTGCACGAGGACTCAAAGTACGACGCCAGCGCGAGCTCCGTCATGCCCGCGCGCGTGTTCTTCATCATGTCAATGAAGCCGCCGGCGCCGATCTTCGCAGCGTAGCGCATACGCTCGAGCTCGTACTCGGACTTGATCAGACGCAGCTGCTCGACAAAGAAGCTGCCGGCAAAGAACTTCACGTGGAACGTTTTCGTGGCTTCCAGGAACGCCGCGGGGTACTTGCCACCCTCGGGGGACATGACGAAGATCTGCTCCAGACCCGACAGGATCTTGTGCAGCGCTGGCTGCAGGTCCGTGAGCTGGTACGCGTCGTCAGCTTGGAAGCGCGCGACCGCGCCATCGAGGCCGAGTCGTGCTCCGTCCCACTGCTCACTGCAGTAGACAAAACAAAAGTGATCCCCATGATGAGCACACCTCAGATGGCCCTATCGACAAGTGTGAATGGCAGGGTTTAAAAAACGCACCTGTGCGCATCTCGCGGCCGCGTGAACAGGATAAAGGAGCACTTGTCCTTGGTCTTGAGCAGCACGGCGTGCGCGTCCGGCTCCTCCGAGCCTGTCAGGTAGAGGAAGTTGGAGCTCTGGCGGAATTCGTACGGGATGTCGTGCGTCATGTACTTGGTCTCCGCCGCATTCACCTATTGTAATAGCAGCAGTATCAACACGTCATCAACATCCATTCATTCAAAGATTCATAGTGTTGGGTGACGCTACACCGGAATATCCCGGTGCTGTGGAAGCCCAAAGAGCTCTTTTCACTTACAATGAGCGCCGAGTTGGGCGGCAGCACTTCAAAGAGCTTCTCGCGGCGACGCTGGAACTCCGACGCAGGGAGGCCTACGAAACAATCACAGTGCACATAAGCAGCAGTGAAGACTCATGCCATATCCACCCATCAGATTGCAAATGAAGGCCGTCGATGGCTACGGACCTGGGAGCAAGCATCCAGACTGCACTTCGAATGGGTTGAGTGGCGCAGCCCCGGCGGCGGATAGCGGCTTCTCGTCCACGATCCCCAGCGCGAACGCGGACTTGGAGTGCGCGCGCGTGGCGCCAGCACCAGCAGAAGAGATTGACGCAGTGACTCTCAGAGCCGCTGGGGCATTGCGGCGCAGAGCGTGGCGCCAGAAAGCCACCATCTTTAGCTCTCAGTTTCGATCGCTTTCTGCTTTTGTTCCTGTCACAGCCTCCACCGTCCACAATTTCACTTAACCAAAGAAGGTTAAAAAGGTAAATGTCGAAATCGTCTAAAGCTCAAGTAGTAAAATTGACATTGCTGACACTCACAAGACATGAATGTCAACAATGTCAAATGTACTTCCACTTGCTACGACGAACACAACAGAAACAAGCCACAACACCAGCATGGCTGAGGATCAGACTCACTCCTTCGAATCGAGGTATGCTGACGCTGCGTGCGCCGCGCCTGCTCTGCGAGCTGTCGTTCCTGCGTCTGGAGCACTCGTACAACGCGCTCTGGAGAAACATCACAGAAATATGTACTTACCTCCGTGCTGTTCAGCACGTAGACAGATATCGATGCTTTTTCTGTGGCCTTGATGAGCTCAACCAGATTCTTTAGCGAGAAGCCTCGATTGTGCACCTAAAGAACAGTATCTGATGGTCACCGTGGGAAACCTCGCTTGGGACTGACCTTGACTAGCAGTCTCTGTGCAGCGCTCTGCAACGCCTTCGATTGTAACTCTGCGCGTGCTCGTTCTGCCAGTCTGGATCGTTTCGCCTGGGTTTTCGATCGTCCATTGGCGAACAATGTTTTGTTGCTTGTCATCCAGGCCAAATTTGCGTCCGCTGCGCAGCGGGCTTACCCAAGTTGCTCATACTCTGTAGATTGTTGACCTGTGCACAGCTGCAGCGTGCTTCAGACAGGGCACAGACACGCCAGTACTAGCGGTAACCGGACAAGCATTTTAACCAAATAGAAAATGAAAAACACATTGTAACTTCACATAAATACTGCTCAAATTTATTGGTCTTTTAGGTTAATTCGAAAATTTTGCCAATAATTCATGTAATCGCCAAATAATGCCGCCATTATTGAATCAAGCCTTTAATCTCAACGATCACAACAAACTTACCATTTTTAAAGGAGGGCTATTTTTGTGAGCTGTCATTATTCCACTGACACGGTTCAGGCAACTGCTGAACCGGTCCACCATTCGGCACTGTGAACCGACTGAATTTGGTTGGCAGGCGCTATCATAACAGCGCCGCTTGCCTGTGCAGCGCTCCATCAACAGACATTCGGACGAGAAGCTTCAGCATCCAAGCCGAAGCGACGAGGACGAAGCACACGTTACGTTGCGGAGTGTCCTGCCTGCCTGTGTCTATCGCTCAATCGATACACACCCGCGCGCACGCATACACACGCGCAACAGCTACAGATACACATAGAGGTGATATTGTGAGCAGCGTCGCGATTCGCAAAGACCCGGTCAGCCAAGATGCCGCAGCATGAACACATGGAGCTGCACAAGAAGCGCCACGGCGTGCGTATGGACGCCGTGGAGAAGAAGCGCAAGAAAGAAGCGCGTGAGGTGCATCGCCGCTCGCAGTTCGCACAGAAGGTGCACGGTCTGAGAGCCAAGCTATACAACCAGAAGCGCTTCAAGGAGAAGGCCGCGATGAAGAAGACGCTCGCGCTGCACAACGAGCGCACGAACAAGCACGCGAACGACGACAACATCCCTGACGGCGCGGTGCCGTCGTACCTGTTGGACCGTGAGGGTGTCTCGCGCGCCAAGGTGCTGAGTAACACGGTGAAGCAGAAACGAAAGGAGAAAGCGGGCAAGTGGGACGTGCCGATCCCCAAGGTTAAGCCGATCGCAGATGACGAGATGTTCAAGGTGCTGCGATCCGGCAAGCGCCGCAACAAGGCGTGGAAGCGCATGATCACCAAGGCCACGTTCGTGGGTGAGAACTTCACGCGCAAGCCTCCAAAGTATGAGCGCTTCATCCGTCCGAGTGCGATGCGCTTCAAGAAGGCACACGTGACGCACCCGGAGCTCAAGACGACGTTCCAGCTCGACATCTTGGGCGTGAAGAAGAACCCACAGAGTCCGTTGTACACACAGCTTGGCGTGATCACCAAGGGTACGGTCATCGAGGTGAACGTGAGCGAGCTTGGCCTGGTCACCACGTCCGGTAAGGTCGTGTGGGGCAAGTACGCGCAGGTCACGAACGTGCCAGAGAACGACGGCTGCATCAACGCGGTGCTTCTTGTTTAAACTGTGTCATTTAGATTTATATCTTTTTTTTTCTTTACCACCACCCCACCAATTTTTTTTAATCTACCACCCCGTTGTTAAAGAACCCATGTATTCCAATCTGTCCATGCTGTGATCTGGATGTGTGTGCATTGCGTGAGGATTTGGTTGATCTTACTTGCAATCTCGCTCGTCCGGTTTGCCTGCTTCTGTGCGAGTGTTCGCGTAACAGTCGCGTATCAGAAGAAACTCGTGGCCATGCAGGCAGCAAGCAGCTGGCAAGTGCGTCCGTCATACAAATGCGAAGCTACATTTGGTTCAAGGAGAAGAACGCACCGCATCGCCGATAAAGTCGCACCAACGTTCACCAGTGAGCTTCTTGTACTCCATGTTGACTAGTGTGAGTGTGCTGCAACAATCGCACGTCATATTAGCACGGAGCGCTTGCAAAGCAGTGGATTCTTGAGCCTTTAATGCGACGCTGGCAATTGGCAGGATAAACACTGATGTATACCAACAGAAGATCTATGACGGACAAAGCGTCCAGCAGCATCGAATCAATAGCCAACATGCAACATCGCGTTCATCATGCATGCATAAAAAATGGGGAGTTTTTGATCCCGTGTATTCTCTTTTCGTTTCGTTGCTACTTTCAGCTAATCAATTACCTCTTCTTTTGCTTTTCCTTGCTTAGTTGTCGTATCTCTCGATCAAACCAACGTACGCGAGACCGCTGTCAGCGCACGCCGCCAGGATGGCGTACTTTCCGCCCTCCTGCTGCAGCTTGTTGGACGCAGTGTTCACTAGTCGGCAGCCCGTGGCGCCGAATGGGTGGCCAATCGCAAGGGATCCGCCCCAGGTGTTCAGCTTGCTCTCTGGCACGCGGCCGACAGCCTGATCGACGCCGAAAAGCTCCTTGCAGTGCTTTGGGTCAGCCAACACGTTCAAGTTCGCGAGCACCTGGCCAGCGAACGCCTCGTGGATCTCAAAGTAATCGATGTCGTCCAGCTTCAAGTTGTTCTTTGCCAGGATCTTCTGAATGCCGTAGGCAGGTCCCAACAGCAGCTCCTCAAATGGGTCGACGGCGACGAACTCCCAGTCCTTCAAGATCGACTTTGGCTTGTATCCGAGCTCGAGAGCCTTGTCTTCGCCCATGATCAGCGTGGCAGCAGCACCATCGGTCAAGAATGACGAGTTCGCGGCAGTGTGGGTGCCGTGTGGCTTGATGAACGCTGGCTTCAAGGTCGAGATCTTCTCGATCGTCGAGTTCGGGTTGATTCCGTTCTCTTCAGTGATTCCCTTGTACGGAATGATCTCGCCCTTGTACTTGCCTTCTTGCTGAGCCTTGTACGCCTTCTGGTGAGCAGCCACCGAGTACACATCCATCTCCTGGCGAGTGACGCCGAAGCGGGTCGCAAGGCGGTCGCTCGACGACCCCATGATCTCACGGGTGTGGAAGTTCTGGATCGCTGGCGCTTCTGGAGCAAAGTCCTTGAGCTTGATGCCCTTCAAGAGCTTCAAGATGCCTGGGACACCGCCCTTCATGGCTTTGTTCGCGTTGATCAAACGCTCGCGCAGTGGCTTCGAGAATCGGATAGGCACGTCCGAGAAAGTCTCGACGCCGCCCGTGAGCACGATGTCGGCCTTTCCGGCGATGATCTTTTCCGCGCCAGTTGAGATCGCCTGGCTGGACGAGATGCACGCCTGGGTCACCGTGTGCGCTGGCACGCTCTTTGGCACACCGGCGCCAAGCGCAGCCTCGCGTGCAATGTTGGACGTGCGCACTTCCTGGATGACAGTGCCGGCCATGACGTAGTCGATCTTGGCCGGGTCCAGCGCAGCCTTGTTGATGACGCCCTTGAAGGCATCGCGCAGCATGTCGTAGGCGATGACATCCTTGTAGAGCGTGCCGGACTTGGCGAACGGGAGGCGGATACCCTCCACGACGACGACGCGGCGCGGGGCGGCGGCGGCGGCGCTGAAGGAGCGCGCGTGGCTGAGGAGGATCGTGCGGCGGCTTGCAAACATCGTGCTCTTTTCGGTTGTGGTTGCTGTGTTTGTCTGTGCCTGTTGGCTCGCTCGCTTCCTCGCTTTCTCGTCTTGAGAACCCAAACTTGAAGTGAAAGATCCAAAAAAACTTGCCGTGAAAAACCTCGCTTTTTGAGGAAAACAACTCACTCACAAGAGACTTTTAAGAGGTTTTTTATAAAGATGAATGAAAAACCTCAAAGTCAACGTCAGAGTGAACGCCGGAAACCGACGTGAAACCCGTCAAGTCGCCACGTCTGCATCTTTTCGGAACTGGCCAATCAATCCAAAGAAATGACACCGCTGCAGTCATCATCAAACTGAAAATCACCGACAGCTGATACCATGGCGGCGCCGCCTTCATGCTCGTCGACTTCAACGCTCTGGACCGTTAACGGAGATGAATGCTCGCAGTCTTCTTGCATCGGCGAGTCGTTGAAGCTCTTGATCACACTGAAGAAGTCGCTGCACGATGATACAACTCGCGAAGCTGAGAGCCGCTCCAGTTGGGCGTTCCCGCTGCAATGTTTCTCACATCCTGCGTCATGACCAAATGTGCTCGAGTTGGTGAAGCCCAAGTCCTGGAGCCGAGTTGCAACCCCAACGACGAATGCAATGCTCTGACACGAATCGAAAGCTTCAAGTTGTTGCGGTAGTTCGCCTTCAATGCGCTTCAGCTTTGCGGTTGCTGTTTGGCTTTGCGGCGATGCCAAGTAGTCTAGATCTTGGTCTTGCCCAGCAATGTGCTAGAATCCAATTTCCGCAGCGACACCAGTGTTGCGCGAAGATGTCTCTGTCGCTGAGGATTCAGGTCAAGTTGACTGCGCTTTTTCGGTGGGCGTCGAGTTTCTTTTCATGGAGACCACGTCAGCGGTGGTATTTTTCGCTCTCGAGCCCGATCGAGCAACTGAGTCGCTCTCAAATCCACCACTGTGATCGCCGCCTCAACACCTTTGATTTCTTGGAGTTCCTGGCAATGTAGCAGCAATACTTGATCCACCCAGCATACTCTACCGTTTGTCCGTCAGTGTCTAGCGACGCGACCACCCCTTGGCAACAACAAAAACGAAACCCAGCTCAGTGTGGCAACAGATCTTGGCAGATGTATCCTTCATAACATTTCACCCAGCAGGTGAAGTCGCTTTCTCATTGGCGATGCAGCTGGTCCTCCCGCTCGCACTCTTCATCTGCGAGCGCATCGTTCATTGCTTTCACGGCCATTTCGAGAGCGTTTTCATATTACATCAACACACGAGAAAGTGCCAGGTCGGTCAGGCCCATGATTGCATTTTCAAGTGATGCAAACGTCGGATGAGCTCTTTGTTTGCTGACTCTTGTTTACAAAATCGTACAGATTTCTCAAAATCGTTATCTCGACGTCCACTGGTGAAGTACTTGGTGGTGGAGCGCGTTGAACGCGCGATACTCCTCTCTGTTTCACAAACACGCACAAAGTAACGCATACAGGTATGCTTTCGTACCGTTAGTTGCGAGCTCAGCCAGCAACTAAGCTGTCGACGAGCATTACCAACCTCAGCTGAGCAAAGCGCGCGTCTCGCGATCGAGGAGAAAGCAGCGCTCCGGATATAGGGGTCTCTTCCTTCTGCTATAGATCATCAATGAGAAGGTGGGCATATGAGTCCACAATGTCACCTCGCGCATTAACCGAAGCGAGTTCATATCGTACCTCTGCTGCGGCGGATGCATGACCATCAGGCTGATCTTGACCTTGACCTCTTGCTCTCTTTCTCTTATTTGGCGAACTTGGCTCGGGTTGTACTCGCTCGAGCTGCATACTCCGCGATCCATTGTTGATCTCTTCACCTTCCGATCGTACGGACGAGTGTGATGACACCGACTCAGCGTCCAGTTCGTTCGCCTTTGACTTGATCACCAAGCACCGAAGGTAGTTGTCCCAGTTGGGGATCGGCGTGAGCAGCAGCAAGAAGCCGCTCGCGAGCGTCGCGACACCCGCCTACATACACAGAAAAAGGTTAGCTAGAAGCCTAATGCCTCCTAATACCCATGCTATAGTAATAGTGCTGCATCCGCACCCGCTGTCGCTGCTTCAAGTACGCTGTGAATTCTCGGAACGCGATCGTGTGCTCCACCGACGCAGGGCTCAAGACGCACTGAGGTGGCTGAAGTGGACAACAGACATACCCATTAGCAGTAGCAGCCGTAGTACAACACACTCCATCACTTTAACTACACGTACGTGCTGTCGACACAGCGTGATCATCCGGTCGACGTCCCCAAGGTCCAGGCGCTTGACGATGCTCACATCTTCAATCCTGTCGACAGCAAGCAAACGTTAGTGATCGACGTTTAACTATGAGCGTAACAAACATGACGCTACGCACTGAAGCGCCTCTAGGTCCTCGACGCGGATGAAGAGCCGGTGGATCTCTTCGCTCTGCGCGTGCGCTGCGGCATCGCTGCAGCATTCGAACGCGAACGTCGAGCCTTTCTGGACGCGGAAGTGCACCATCAGCTCAGCTCAGCGTCGTTAGAAATCAAAATGAAAATCAAATCGAGCAGTTGTTTGGCAAGATTGGCTTCTTAAGTGATATCACTGGCTGAAATTGCGTGATTTATTAGTTTCAGCCAATCGTATGGCTTCCCTCCAAGAAAGGGTGCTGTGAAATTCCAGCCCGCGCTTTTTTATTTTGGAAAATGGCACATGCATCTTGAGCATTATTAACATCTGCATTACATTCGTCAACCATCAGCAGCAGGAGCACAAGCAGCGGACAAGAAGACAGGAGAAAGAGCATGACAGATCCACATGACGACGGCAACAGCAGCAGCGACAGTCGCATCCAGCGCCTGAGCGCGGAGGTCGTAAACCGCATCGCCGCGGGCGAAGTCGTGCATCGACCCGTGAACGCGCTCAAGGAGTTGCTCGAGAACAGCCTCGACGCCGGCGCGACGCAGATCACGGTCACAATCAGCCAGGGCGGGCTCAAGCTGCTGCAGATCCAAGACAACGGCAAGGGCATCCAGCGCGAAGACCTGGACATCGTCTGCGAGCGCTTCACGACCAGCAAGCTCACAAAGTTCGAGGATCTGCGCGCCATCAGCTCGTTCGGGTTCCGCGGTGAAGCGCTTGCGAGTATTTCGCACGTCGCGCACGTCACGATCACGTCCAAGACGGAGCATCAACCTTGCGCCTACAAGTGAGTTGCTGTTAGAAGCTGTAGAGATGATGGCTTGCGCTGGAAGTAGTAGTAAATGTCCCTTTGCTTTGCTTCACACAGGGCGTTCTACCGCGATGGCAAGCTGGTGGCAAAGCGACCTGGCGCGTCGAGCGATCCGACACCGTGCGCTGGAAAGATCGGCACGCAGATTCTGGTACTGGAATAGTGATTATACTGTGTTACCAGCGGGTGTATGGCCTTTTCTAATGCTGAATGTTTGCTGCGCTCAGGTGGAAGACTTGTTTTACAACCTCAGCACGCGCAAGCAGGCGCTCAAGAACACGTCCGAGCAGTACCAGCGCATCCTCGAGGTTGTGCAGAAGTACGCGATCCAGTACGGCTCCAAGCACGTGGGCTTTGTGTGCAAGAAGGTGGGAATAAGATCTATTGGTAGTCTCTCGTTGAGTGATGTGAGCTCTAACACTTGTGTTGTGATGTGAATTTTCTTGTGAGCTCAGCATCGAGAGCCGTCCTGTGACGTCAATACGATGCAGCTGACTACCCAACTGGACGTGCTGCGTAGCATCTACGGCTCCAAGCTGGCGACGGAGCTGCTCGAGTTCAAGCACGAGACACAGGATTCGAGCACATCGGCGCTGGGCGTTCAGTACAAAGTGCAGGGATACATCAGCAACGCCAACTACAGGTAAGTTCGTTTGTCAATGTGCGAGTATAGGATGTATCACGGTTAGAGGTTGCTATCGTTGTTAAAGCTTGTGTGTATCTTGATGGTTTTGTGTGCTGACTCAGCCTGAAGAAGAGCCATTTCATTTTATTTATCAACCACCGTTTGGTTGACTGCCCGTCGCTCAAGAAGGCATGTGAGTACGTCTACTCGCTCTATCTCCCGAAGCACACGCACCCGTTTGTGTACCTCAGTCTCGAGCTCCCCCCGCAAGACATCGACGTGAACGTGCATCCGACCAAGCGAGAGGTTTGTATTCAATTTATGATATTAAGTCATGGATCATGTAGTGTTACGTGGACTGAGAGATTGGCACTCGTTATGTGTGTGGCGTTAGGTTCATTTCCTCCACGAAGAAGAGATCGTGGATGCGCTGAGCCAGGCGATCGAGAAGCAGCTCAAGGGCAGCAACGAGAGTCGTACTTTTTCCGTGCAGCCGATTACTTCCATGATGGGCATCTCGACCATTTCTAGTCATTCACTGCACAACAAATCGCTTGCGAGTCAGAGCAGGTTGGTGGGGGACTTGGAAGACGACGGTGATGAACAAGAAGAAAAGAGCAAGCGGACAGAAGAAGATGATGAAGATGATGATCTCAGTGAGGGCGACATGAAAGCGAGTCAAGTGATGGCGTCGCAGGCGATCGAAGTCGCATTGAGCCAGAAATCGGTCCCAGCGTCCAAGAAGTATAATCCACTGCATGTAAGAACCTATTTGATGTGCTGTTTTTTGGAATGATACCATGCGTGTTGTGTGAACGGGTTGGGGGTCTGACCTTGTTACTTCTACTGTATGTTGTTGTGATTGTGCTCAGGCGCCGCAACGACTGGTGCGAACGGATCATCGCTCGAACACCATCGACAAGTACTACTTTCTTGAGTCTCAACGATCGCAGTCGGATTTATCGCAGCCGCCTTCGCAACACATGCAAAAACACCAGAGCTCCCAAGAAAATCCCAATGAGGACATTTCGTCTCTTTCGGACGACGAAGACTCGGAAAAGTCGCCAGCAGCTTCACAAAACAGCTCAAAGAAGCGGAAGCTCGATTCTTCGTCGCTGAACGACATGTCCAGTTCGTCTCAAGGTATGAATGATATTTGGCACTTGTTGATACTGGAAATGAAAGAATGAGGCACTGGCTAGTTTCTTACGTGCTTGCTCCTGTTTTTTAAGCAGAGTCTGAGCCAGGGGAGGAGCAAAACGACGATCAACAGAGCTCCGTCAAAGCCACACAGAGCCCCCAGCTGCTCTCCAGCGTCCAGAACCTTCTCTACCAGGTCGAGCGCAAGAAAAGCAAATCTCTTGACAGGGTATGTTTTGTGGAATTGCTGTAGCAGTGTTGTTGTACACGTGAGCTAAGTTGTGTTGGGTGTGCTATCCACTTGTGTATGTGTGTTGTGTCTGCTTGCTGCAGTTGTTCCGCGAACACACTTTTGTGGGTATCGTGAACAAACAGTACTCGCTCATCCAGTTTCGCACAAAGTTGTACGTCGTGAAGCATCAGGAAGTCGCATACCACCTTTTTTACGAGCGTGTGCTGCGCAAATTTGGCACGCTGAAACCGATCAAGTTGGAGACGCCGCTCTCGATCTATGAGCTAGTGATCGAGGCGCTGGCGAACCCTCGCAACGGCTACGACGAAGAGGACGGACCGAGAGAGCAACTCGCTGAGGAGATCAAGACGCTGCTGGCGTCCAATGGCCCTATGCTCGCCGAGTACTTTTCGCTCGATATTGACGCCCAGGTACATTGAAATTTGAGTCCTACTCTGCTGGAATTTGGTGTAGGAAGGCTGAGTATGAATTGCTACGTCAATGCTCATAGGGAATGCTCCGTTCGCTTCCGAGACTATTGCCAGACCACGAGCCATCGATCCACTCGCTGCCAGAGTTCGTCTTCCAGTTGGCCACAGAGGTGAACTGGGAGGAGGAAGAGGCGTGCTTCGAGAGCATCGCGCAGGTGCTGGCGCACTGGTACGCGGAGCTGCGGTACCCGTCGCAGGCGGCAGCAGCGGAGAACAAGACGGCGCTGGTGCTGGAGCATGTGCTCTTTCCTGCGACGAAGCGCGCCGAGTTCTCCCCGCCGCACGAGCTGAACGACGCATCGATCATCACACCCGTGGCGTGTCTGACCAAACTCTACAAGATCTTTGAGCGCTGCTAACGAAAGAGTTGGCAGGTTTTCCTTGAAGAGGATACGAACGAATGTGGATCACCGAGAAGATGGAAATTGTGATTTTTGTTGCTTGCGAAGAAGATTGAAGGAAATGTATTGCCTCCCCATTCAATTTTCACGTGTTTGTTCCAAACGGGAGCTGGCAGACGGAAGTAAACCAGTTATGTTGGGTCGACTTCCAGGAAACTGAGTTGACTGGTGCGCAGCCATCCATCCATTGGCCGGCCATTCATTCAGTCACCACTTTCAGCTCGTCCATTTTGCAGTCGCGGTTCAACCAAAACATTTTCACTTCCGGTCGCTAAGTACGCCCTGCACACCATAGCCATGCGTACTTAGGGACCAGTCCAACTTCCTTCCCATCCCATCTCAACAGAGAAAAAGGGGGGCCAGTTGTAATTGCGAGCCAAAGGCGAAAGGAAGGAAAGACGAGGTAGAGGAGTGAGGCACCACTTGCCATCTTCATCCGTCCGTCCGTTCGCCCGTCCATTTATCCGCCGATCTATCTGTCGACTCGCTTACCCACCAGCCTCCGCCTCTCTCGAGAGGACACGAACCCACGCGTCCGCCGTCTGTGTCCGTTACTCGCCTTCCCGTCACGTGTGTGTGTGTGTGGAACGACCGACAAGCGCGAGAAGCCACGACACGTCAGATCCTCAGATCCTCAGGTGCGTTGTAGCGACGTGGCGTACGCGGGCTATGGAAGGAAATGGCGCGTTACTTCGCTCTTTTTTCTTCTGTGTTACTAGTAGTGAACATGCATATGTGCATGTGTGTGTCTCTTTCTCCTGCTGCTTCATTCACAAACGCTCTTTGATCTGTGTTCGTAGTAACAGTAATCATGAACGGGAACAAGCATCCTGGCGCGCGCGGCGCCGCGCACGTGCACTTAGACAAGTCGGTAATACGATCCGGAGACTCGGACAGCGGCGGCAGTGGACGCGCCTCCGGAAGCGCCCCGGGCTCAGCGAATGCGGCGGTGGCGGCGGCGGCCGTGGGCCAGAAGCGCAACAGTGTGATCCGCAAGATTATGGCGCAGACCATCGGCGAGAACTTTGAGCACTCGTCCGTGCCGCAAATGCAGTCGTTTGTAAGCTCGGTTGAGACGTACTGCGCGACGACCGAGAGCCTGGCGAGTCTCGGCAAGTCGTTGTACACGTCTGCGTCCATGGTGTTTGTCGTCGACGAGCTCATGCGCATCATTCTGTGGAACGACTACGCGATCAAGCTCTCGGGCTTTGCGCGCGAAGAGATGGCGGGCCGCAACCTGCTCGCGGACGTGCCGTTCCTCGTGCCGCCGCAGACCGTGAACATCCTCTCGGACGCGCTCGCGCGGTGCATGCAGGGCGTGCCGTTCACAGGCGCGATGCTCGAGTTCACGAAGCGCGACCGCTCCAAGCTGACGCTGCTGACGACGTGCACGCCGCTGCTTTCAAATCCGGCAGGCCAGGGCATGCTCGTGATCGGCCACGACGTCTCGCAAGCCGCTGCGCCGCCAGTGTATGAGAACCCACACAAGTCGCTCGCTGGCACGCCGGCGATCTCGGACCACTCATCTTGTAAATGTTTTCTTTGTTATTAATGATCCTTCTGGTGGTATTGAGTGGCTAATCAATTATTTCTGGTGATGTGGTAACTATTTCTTACAGTGGAACACCAGCTACCGCCTGAAATGCTCGCAGCAGCGCCAGTGCCAAACAACAGCAACAATGCGCAGCCGATCTCCGCTGCCGTGCCTTCTGCTGCTGCGTCGAGTGCCATCGCTACATCAGCGCAGTCGAATGCGTCGAAGATCCCAGGGTGGAGCGAGATCGCACCGCACTACTCGATCGAGTGCGTGCTCGGACAGGGCAGCTACGGCCAAGTGGTGCGCTGCAAGCACTTGCCCACGGGCGAGATCGTGGCGATTAAGAAGATCCAGAACGTATTCTCGGACCCGATTGACGCGAAGCGCATTCTCCGCGAGTTGTGCATCGTGCGCCAGTTGCGCCACCCGAATATTGTGCAGATCCGCGAGATCATCGCGCCGCGCGACATCAGTAACTTCCAGGATCTGTTTGTGGTGTTTGAGTACCTGCCGTCGGACCTTGAGAAGCTGTTGCACTCGCCGCAGTTTCTCACGGCCGAGCACCTCCGATGGCTGCTGTTGGACCTGCTGAAGGCGCTCAAGTACATGCACTCGGCGGAGATCGTGCACCGCGACCTGAAGCCCGCGAACGTGCTGCTGAACCTGTCGCCGGTAGCCATCAAGATTTGCGACTTTGGGCTCGCGCGAGGGCTCTCGACCAAGTTCTCGTCAGGTCGCAAGCGCAAGCGCAACAACGCGGACGGCTCGACGCCGGACGACCGCACGCTTGAAGGCACGGGCATCCACCCGCGTACGCCGGGAAAACGCATCCAGCGCCAGCTCACGGAGCACGTCGTCACGCGATGGTACCGCGCGCCGGAGATCATCTTCCGCGACCACGACTACTCAGCAGCGATCGATGTGTGGTCGGTAAGTGATTATACCTGATTAGGAATTTGTGTGTATGTCAAGGAACTGCGTGAGAGCATATGTGGGCTGTGGACTAATTGATGTGTGCTGTTCTCTGTGGAAAATCTAGGTCGGCTGCATATTTGCCGAGTTGCTCAGCATGCAGAAGAGCAGCGTGCCGTCGCATTACCAGCGCGAGCCGCTGTTTCCGGGCGTGTCGTGCTTCCCGCTGAGTCCTGGCGCGGGCCAAGTCGCGCTTCCTCAAGACAGCCGTGACCAGCTCAACACGATCCTCGACGTGCTCGGCACGATGGACGAGGACGACATTGCGCAGATTGCGGACCCGGACGTGCAGACGTATCTACGCAGTCTGCCGCCGCGTCCGCGTCAGAACCTGCAGGAGATGTACCCTGGTGCCGAACCTGAAGCGATCGACTTGCTCACGTGGATGCTGCGCATGAACCCACTGAAGCGCGCGACGCTGGACGAAGCGCTCTCGCACAAGTACTTGGCGAGCATCCGGTCGCTCGAGGAAGAGATCGTGGCGCCCGGCACGATCCAGCTGGACTTTGACGAGAAACGCATGAGCGTGAACGAGATCCGGCAGCGCATGGTGAACGAGATCCGCTTCTATCACCCGTCGGTGGAGCCGGCTGTCATCACGAAGCAGACCAACAAGCGCCAGAAGAACACCAGCAATTAACTACCAACTACAGAGAGAGAGCCCGTCTCGATGAGTTCCTTGTCCCTTTAAAAAACAACACTCAATAAACAAGAATTCATGTTTCCATCTCTTCATCAGCGAGGATTGCTTGCGTGCGCATGGAGCCTTGATAGTCAGTCCAGAGGCGTTAGGGGTCGTAAAGATGCATGTGCCCAACCAACATGTTGGCATGTTTGCTTGCAGTGACTGATTTCATGATCAGGACGTTGCCCTTCCGAAGAGCTCCTGAAAATAGATCTCGTTTCACGCTGTTTGATTGGCTCCCTAAATGTGCTATAAAGTTATTATTGGCTATTTATTGTATGTATGACTCTTATTGGTTGAAAAAGAGTCCTCGGCTAAAGTTATCTCGTTTGAAACGGCGCCACCTCAAGTAAAAAAAAGTCAGGATGGTCTGATGATGATGAAGATAGATAGACGAATGAGAATGCTGCCCAATTGTGCACGTCCAAGGCCACGAGAGACAAGCAATCGAGACGCTCTATTGCTCTGAGTTACTGCTGCTACTGCCGCTCTGTTTGTATCGGAGCTCGCTGCATTAAGCTCCTCCCATCGATCGCCGAGTGTCCTGGCGCTTCAGGAGCGAGTTGAAAGCAGGTAGCCATGCCGTCGACACTGACGTCGGATGAGCTCGAGCGCATCCTCGCGAGCGTGTCTGTGCCCGTGCAGAGCGACCGCGAAGCCAAGCGCCTATCGACGAAGGCGAAGTCTGAACAGCGCACCGCGCAGTGGCCCAATACGCTCGAGGCGATGCGCAAGAAGAAGGATCGATGGAAGAAGGACAAAGAGGAGCGCGAGGAAGAGGCGCGCAAGAAGATCGACGAAGAAGAGGCGCAACTACAGCGTGAAGCACGCACCAAGCAGATCGAAAGAGCGAACCGCCTGCTCTACGAGCAGACCGACCGCATGAAGACGCTGCGCAGCAAGCAGCTTCTGGCGGATGTCGTTCATGTATGTGTCTCTTACAACTGCCTGGCCTGCTGGTTGTTGCCTACTACTGTATTGGTAACGCTATGCATGCGTCTCGTATATTCTAGCACCGTAAGCTCCAGTTGGAAGAGAAGTCGATGCTGGACGAGCAGGACCGGCTTGTGAACTTTGTGTATGACCGGCAGGTGCTAGCGAAAGTGCTGCAGGGCGAGGAGGAGGAACAGACGGAGCGCAAGCGCCAGCTGCTCGAGCACGAAAGGCTCGCGCGTATCCAGAAGCAGCAGCTCGAGGAGTACAAGCAGCGGTACATTAGCGAGCTTCGTGAGGTGAGTCTATTAGTACTTAGTACTTGTATAGCGATGCCGAGCGAGTCTATTTCGTGTTTGTATTGACTGGGTTGCTGCCAACCATGTAGGAGAAACGTGATGGCGAGCTCATGAAGCTAAAGGCCGAGCAAGACTTGCGCGACGAGCAGGAGAAAGAGCGCGCGCGGAAGCTGCATCTCAAGCAGGCGAGCGAGGACACGCAACTCGCCAACATGCGGCTCAAGGCGCATCGCGAGATGCAGAAGGAGCAAGAACGGCTCGAGAACCTCAAGCGCGACGAGGACGAGAAGAAGAAGCAGCTGCGCGACGCCAAGCGCGACGAGCTCCAGAAGCAAAAGCGCGAGAAGGCGCAAGCGCGGAAGCAGCGCATGATCGACCTCGCGACGCAGAACCTCGTGAAGCTCGAGGCGCAGCAGGACCTGCGGCTGCAGAACCAGAGCCAAGAGGTGCGTGCGAAAGAGGACTTGAAGCTCAAAGAACGCGCCGACCATCGCGCCGCGGAGAAAGAAGCGATCCACCGGAGCCGGCAGTATCAGGTCGAGCAGAAGGCTCAGCTGAAGCAGAAAGAGCAGCAGAGCGCGCGCGACATGGTGCGGCAGTGGAACGAGTTCGGGCAGCGCATCGAGCTTCAGGTGAAGCAGGACGAGCAGGAAGAGCGTCTTGACAGTCTGCGCATCGCCGTGGAGCAGAAGCAGCAGGCGGACGCGCGCCGGAAGACCCACATGGCGGAGCGCGCGGCCGCGATGTGTGCGCACGAGGAGTCAGTGGACGCGCTCGCGAAGGAGAATGAGCGCTTCCAGGTGGTCGCGCGGGCGACGCTCAAAGAGGCCAAGCAGCGCGGCATCGACAACGTCTTCCCGATCAAGAAGGCACTCGTGGAGAAGCGCATTGACTTATTACCCGCGTCCGGCTTCCGCATATAAGAAGCCTACTACGATTTCTAACCATTTACGCATATCCTCATTCCATTTTATTTATCGGCATTTGTGCATTGTGTGTTCAGACGTGTAGCCAAGTGGTGACGTTGGTTTACCTTCGAGCAACAGTATATGCCCAAAAAGGCAGGTTTGTAAATTTGGTTTGCTTTTTGTTTTTCTCGAAAAAATGCACTCTCTCAAATGAAAAGTTGGAAAAATTGCTAACTATTCTCGGTATATTTGCCTGCTCCAGAGGCAATGTACTCATATTTTTATTTCGTGTTTTGGGACTTTACCTGGGAAAAGACAAAAATGTGGTACAAGCAAAACTCCCAAATTGAAACATCGATAAAAAGTAATACCCCCTGCAAACAGATATCACGATATTGACCAACACTCTATTTTTCAAAATTGGCGCTCTTTCAACAGCCAGTCGTGTCGCCAGCTAAGCAGACAGGACTCACAGTTTCGCCGCTCGCCACACCACAACCAAGCATGGCTGCGTCGTATACGCGCTTGACGTACGGCCGGAAGGAAGCAATACGTGCGCACTCCGCGGCGAACTCGACGATGACGCACCAGGAACTCGCTCAGTGGGCATTGGCCACGTTTAGGCTGCGTCGGCCACCCTCCCGAACGACCCTGCACCGGGTGCTCAAGACCGAGTCGGCAGACCAAGTGCGCAGTGCGTCCGGTGACATGTCTCGCTCTGGACGAGGCGCTTGTGGAGTGGATCGGCAAGTGCGAGCGGTGGAAGCTCCCAATCGTGACTGGCGGGACTATCCGTGAGAAGGCTGCCAAGACCCGAGAAGAGCTCATCGCAGCAACGTCTCCGGCAGCGGCCGGCGCAATGACGACGATGGCGTTTTCCAACAGGTGGCTGGGCAAGTTCATGAAGCGCCACCACCTCACGTCGCGACGTGTGCAAGGAGAAGCTGCGTCTGCCGACCTCTCCGCGGTGGAGAAGGGACGCGCTGCGTTGCAGCAGATCACGCAGGCTTACGCGCGGCGTGATGTGTTCAACATGGACGAGACTGCCTATTTCTACTGCACGCAGCCGAACAGGACGATTTCCTCGCACCAGGTCTCCGGCCGCAAGAACCCAAAGAAGAGGCTGACCGTGGCTGTGGCTTGCAACGCCGACGGCTCGACCAAGCTGCCGCTGCTCTTCATCGGCTCAAGCCGTCAGCCGCGTTGCTTTCACGGCAAGTCGTGTGTGGAGCTCGGCGTCGACTACGCAAGCACGGCGAAAGCCTGGATGAACGCGCAGCTC
>JALBYZ010000879.1:0-13807 GCA_038050575.1 Globisporangium mamillatum | reverse complement strand
GCACGCCGTCGCGACCGACACGACAAGTATGTCGACGACATCCGCAGGAGGAGACTTGCGAGGGTCTGGAAACTCTGCCAGCAGTGGGAATTCGACTTCTGACAAAGGCAACATGAAGAGTATCGTTCCCGGCTTCTGCCCTAGCAGTCACTTGAAAAAGAAGAAAAGCAAGCCCTCGAAGATCCAGGTGACTCCGGTGCAGCAATTTACCAATAACGACGACTCGTGAGAGACTGATTGTACGAATAGCGAGCGTCTCATCATATATGTGAATAGAGCTGAATCACCATACTGATACTGATAAATGGGCAGAGATTTCGAATGAGCGCCAACCAATTGATATCTTGATCTCTCTTGGCGTCGACGGTGGGTCAAGTGTGGGTCAAGTGGTAAAAGAGGTCTAACGACGAAGAGTATTTGTTGTGGCCCTTCTCACACAGCCAAAAAATTCAATCCTTTCATTCAGCATAGATGGTCTATCAAAAAGAATACACGCAAAACGCACAGCTTTCCGCACAGATTGAGAAGCAAGCAATGGCGAGTGAGGCGCAGCCGACGCCGATCCTGGCGCACCTGTTTCTCGGCTCCAAGGCCCACGCGCGCGACCGAGCGCTGCTCGAGAAGCTCCACATCACGCACATCCTCAATGTAAGCTCGCTTGCTCGACGGGCTTTCTCTTGGTTGTTTGTATCTCTTCAAGCGATTGAGCGATCTCTGACGCTCCATGTTGCTTTGTGTTGGCGTTTGTGTGATCCAAAAGCGCAGGTGACGCCGCCCAAGACGGTGGATCCGGTCGCGGGCGTACCGAATTTCTTCGAGAAGGACAAGAAGCTCACGTATGTGGCGCACCTTCCATATATTTGCCACTCTATGATGTCCACACTCGCTCACCTGTCGCACTGCATAGGTACCGGAGATGCCCGATCTTCGACAACAAGGCGGAAGACATCTCGGGCGTGCTCGAGGGCTGCATCGCGTTCATGGACCAAGCCAAGTACTATGGTAAGCAGCAACTTTTGGGGAATGTGGAATATTGTGTCGTGTGTAGGTCGTATGCCAATGTTGTCGGTGCGCTAACTGGGTTCAAGCGTCTACTTGATACTTTGTATCGGAACGACAACAACAAAACAAATATCAACAACAGGCCGCATCCTCGTGCACTGCAACAAAGGCGTCAGCCGCTCGACGTCGATGGTCATCGCGTATCTGATGAAGATTAAGGGCATGAGCTTTGACGAAGCGCTGCAGTTTGTCACCGAGAAGCGACCAGTAGTGAGCCTTTATATGCAGAGAAAGAGATGCTAATACTTACATCTTCTTCGATATCGCATTGAGGTATGATTTAGACTCACTTGTATTGTTTGTTTATGTGTGTATTTAGGCAAACCCGAACGCCAGTTTCCGCCGCCAGCTGCAAGAATACGGTCAGAAATTGCGTTGTGCTACTGCGGTCTCCTCCAAGGGGAAGAGCGCCATTGGAGCTGCTATGCGTGGTCCTCAGGGTCCATCGTTGCCTCCTCCAGAGCGTGGAGAGAAGACGAAGCCGTCGTCACCGAAGGGTTCGGACAGAGGCTCGATTGGCCCACAGCTGCCTCCACATTTGCAGAAGAAAATGGTGGTGGAGGATGGTAAACAGGAAGATGGGATCAAAGGGGACAGTGAGACCAACGGCGCGAGCAGTGACAGTGGCAGTATGTCGACGATCACTGAAGCTGTTGCTGAAGAACCGGTGATCATCGGTCCCAGTTTCCCTCCGTCACACAAACGCTCTCATCACGAAGCGACTCAAGATGATGATGATGAAGCGACGAGTTCTCCGCGCAAGAATGCGAAAACTGTGAAGGAAAGCGAGTGATAGAGCGATGCGAAGCAAAGCACAGACAGACTCTGCTGTCGAGGTCAATATATTATTATATAGGTGGCCATCACATCTCATCGTCATCTCATCCAGTTTCTTCTTCTCTCGCTCAGGTTCAGCATGCATCATACACACCAGAAGGCACCAACCTGAGATATACACAGGTGAATCGAACGCCAAATCTTCCTCCGAGCTCCAGGTCCGTTTTCTCAATACAAAAACAAAACATCCCGCGCGATAAATCAAAGAATACACAACGCCTCATCACCTAGACACACCCCTCAAGACCGGATCATCGTCTCTTCCTGGTACGAAAAGTCTTCAAAGTGGTGCCCTTCTCCGTTCTTCTTGTTCACGGGCGAGTCCACAGCTGCCATGTTCTGGAACATCTCCGGCACGTTGGTGATGTCATCCACACTGGTCACGTCCGGCAAGAACGGAGGCACGATCTCCTTGCGCAGCAGCTTGTCCCAGTCGATGGACTCGTAGAACGGATGCGCCATGATGTCGCGTCCGCCGTTCGGTCCGCCTCCTAGACGGCGCGCGGGGTCTCGGTTGAGCAACTTGGAGATCAGCGAACGCGCCACGGGGGAGATGTGCGACGGGTAGATCACCTCCGCTTGCATGATGTTCTTGAACATCTGTCGACGGTTGCGGTCGACAAACGGCGTTCGCCCAGTGAGCATTTCGAAAAGCAGGATGCCGTAACTCCACCAATCCACCACTTTCCCGTACGGCTGGTGACGCAGCAGCTCCGGCGCCATGTACTCAGCAGTACCACATATGGTTTTCATGCCCGAATCAGCTTGTGACGCGCGAATCGCTCCTTCAATCACCTGACCTTCTTTCGAGAGACCGAAATCGGTCAACGCGATGTTACCCTTCGGGTCCATCAAGATGTTCTCGAGCTTCAAATCACGATAGGCGATCTGTTTGCTGTGAAGATGCATCAGTGCCGTGAGCAGCTGCGCCATGTACAGTCGCGTTCGCTCCTCAGCGAATCGCTTCGACTTGCGCAAATGGTAGAACATGGATCCACCAGGGTAGTAGTCCATGATCAGATACAACTTCTCGGGGTTCTGGAACGCGTATCGCAAACGCACGATGAACGGGTGGTTGATCTCCTTGAGGATATGCTGCTCCGCCTTTGTGTTCTCGATCTGATCGTTCTTGACGATGTGCGCCTTCACGAGAATCTTCATCGCATAAATATGACCTGCGTTCTTGCCGTCTTTCTTGCGCACCAGCAGCACTTTGCCAAACGCGCCACGTCCGACCACTTTCATCAGGTCAAAGTCTTCAATGTTCAGCGGTCTCTTCTCCGCTTCCTTCGCGAGCTCGCGCTGTCGCATCGCCTCCATGCGCTGGTTGTACTCGGCGAGCTTCTCTTCCGACGGCACTTGCTGCTGCTGCTGTCGAGGCGTCGCTCCTGCGTGGCCGAGATGGCCCATCGCTGCAGGTCCCATGCGAGGCATCTTGTTGTGAAGCATCATCTGCAAATCACAGCAGCCCGAGCACACACGCTTCGGTTCACTGAAGCCTGGCAGGAAAAGTCGCTCCGAGCAGGACGTGCACACCAGTCGCAGACACATGCGGCAATAGCGCTTGCGATGCAGCACGAACGGTTTCTTGCACATGTAGCAGCCGTCGTCACCGCCGCTTGACGTCGGGTTGTTGCTCCGTCCTCTGCTCGAGTTGAGCACCGTTGGATTGACTGTGCGGTTCTCGCGCATGACCGAGTCCGATCGCGCCACAAATGTGTCGTGCACCCACTCGAGCGTCAGCTCCACCTCGCCATTTCCGTGCAGTGTCGTCACTTTCTCGTCACGGAGTGCGAACCAGCGACGCTCAGCGCGATTGAGCCCAACTTCGCTCATGCTAATCACGACCTGGCCGAGCGTCGAGTTCATCGGGAACGTGCGGTCTTTCACCATCACAATAACTGACTCTTCGCTCGACGTCACAGGGAACGAGAACGTCTGGTTCCACTCCGGGTCCATCGTGTGTTTGTGGCTGCCGACCGTCTCTTTCTTCTGCCCCACGCAGTAGATCACAGCAAACGGGTTGTTGTACGGCTGACCTGTGAGTCTCGCGCGGTTAATCGTCACGACGAGTTTGTTAGGGAACGTCGCACGAATCGCGTGCAGCGATTCTTCGATGCCGTTCATGATCGACTGCAGAAATACAAACGCAGACGTTTGCACCGAGTGCACGGTCCACTCTCGGTTGTTGGCCTCGCCCGATGTTCGCCCCACGGAGAGCGATACGCACCCGAGGCGTGCTTTCGAGGACCCGATTACCGCGAACATCGGCTCAGTCGACGCCTCAAAGTTGACAGATTTCTCTCGCAGCAGGTGGCGAACATTGTTCGTGTCCCCCGAGCTGACTTGATGCGCCGACTCGATGAACGCGATGCCGCCAACTCGGCGCTACAAACAATAGCAAACAACGCAACGCGTCAGCTCATCCCACGCCCCTCAATAGCAACGTATCGCATGTAACACGCGAAAAAATACCTCATCTTTCGACGAGAGCGTGCCGAGGAACGTCTTGAGCAGGATGCCCGCAGTGTCGTGCACGATGAAGCTGATCTCCTGCGCGGCGTTCGGCATGATGTAGTTCTTCCACACGTACGACACGTGGTCCTCAGGCGTCGACGAGTGCAGAATCTTGGCGCGGTGGCCATCGATCATCGCCGAGTTCGTACTCGGGTTCAAGATCACGACCCCGTAGCCGCCCTGGATCGCGGTCTTCAAGTACGGGATCATCGAGCCCTGGAAGCCCGTCTTCGGGTGGATCGTGCGGCTCCATATCCCCGGCTGCATGCCTATATCCCAAAAACAGTCAGTTACACGGACCACATACGTGAGAGCGACCTGTCTGCATTGCTTTTCCTACTCAACCCACCTTGTCCGGGCTGCATGAAGACGCAGAGCTTGGGGCACGTGGCGTAGTTGGGGGATACGAAGATGTTGCAGCGCGCCTCGGCCTTGGAGTTCGGGATAAAGATCTCGCGCAGGTTAAGCTCGTTCTTGAGCTTCACCTGGATCTGCGCCACGAGTGTCTGCATCAGCTCCTCCATGTCTTCCTCGCTCTTCATCGAGAAGTTCTTCCCCGCTGATTAAACACACACACACAAACAATGTACACAACCATACCGAGCGTGAGCCTCACATATACATACACATACACAGCGAGTGACTGATTGTCTATCAGTATGCCGCACGCACCTCGCGAGCTAAGGCGCCGCATGCTGCTTGCTGCTTCTCCGTCGAGCGCGCGCGCGCTGAGTTGCCTTTCTTCTGCGGATAGTCCGCTTCCGAGTGTGAAACCTACGCAGACGCAAAAAAAGCAACACAAAGTAAGCATTTCAAGCAATCTTCGCGCAACATGCTGACGCAGAAGAGGATGGAACAAGCTTTCGAGCAACCTTCACGCGACCTGTTTAGGGTGTACTGTATAGTCTCTGTACAGAGGACACAACGCCACGACGGTGTCTTGAACAGAGAAGATTCCCAGATTCTTCTCTATTCAAGACGCCAACAGTTTGTAGTTGAACAAAAACGTCTATTTCATGATTGATGTGGAAATCACGACGCGTCAACTTGATGACGGAATCTCAGGAGTCAAGGGTGATGTTCAAGTCAAGAGTGAATGACATGCCTCTCGCGGACTCACTTTGGAGAAATTCGAGCCAATTTGGGTTTGGGGTCAGCTTCACTTCTTGTACGGGGTTTAGCGGTGAGAATAAAGTGTCTATATAAGACATAGCTCTCCCATACAGGAGACAGTACAGTTGGGAAAAAGGAGGCGTCCAAGAATAAGCCCCTTATTCTTGAAGGCCCTTTCATTACAAGCGAAATTGAAGGCTGAAGGTGATGAAGCAATTTGGCAAGAAGCAAGTGACGGCGGCTTCCATTGCGCTGTCGAAGCAACATCGGCATTTGATCCAGCGGATGCTAGCGACGTCGGTGTCGTCATCATCTGCGGCTCCTCAGCATGCGCGCTTGCAGCGAGATGTGAGCGTGCAATCGCCAGTGACGCGCGTGCGCTTCCGCGATCAGTGCGTGCACGTGAAGCGTGACGATATCTTCCACTTGGCCGGCAACAAGGTGAGTGTTTTATTTCAGTGCATGTGTACGTGTGTGTTCTGCAAGCAGGCTTGCAGCTGTGTTTAATATGCGTGTATACATATGCAACGGTGTGTGTGTGTGTGTGTGTGTGTATGTCTACAGATGCGCAAGTTGCACTGGTTTGTGGCCCAGGACGACGAGTTCTACAAAGGTAAGAAGTGAAAAGCTACGTCGTGAGTGCAGTACAAGCATCTATGGAGCCGCAACTAATCAACAGTGTAAATGTCGACATGTAGACGTGCATCTCTTCAGCTTCGGCGGAACACAGAGCAATGCGATGCTCGCGATCGCGCAGCTCGCCCATGCGAAGCGAGTCCCGTTCACCTACTTTAGTCGCGGGCTGCAACTTCAAGGCACGACCACAACAATAGCAAATGAAGGCGAGGCAGAACGCTCTGTTGACTTGACTGCAATCGCCAGACCGCATGGAAACCTCGCGCTCGCACTGGAGCTGGGCATGCAGCACATCGAGCTGTCATCTGAGCTGTACCACGTGTTGGCGCAAACGAAAGACTTTTCTGCTCTGAGCGAATTCGCAGACAACATCGAGAACTACGAAAAGCATGCGGTACACATTCCACAAGGCGCTGCGTTTGAGCAGGCGCAGCAAGGTCTCGCGTTGCTCGCGCACGAGATCAACGCGTACATCGCGAGCGAGCGCCTCACGCATCCCGAGAAGCTCTTTTCTGTGGTCGTGCCCTGCGGCACTGGCACCACAGCGCTCTACATGGCGCAGCACCTGGACGCGTCAGTTGCGAAGCTGTATGCGGTCCCGTGTGTGGGCGACGCCGCGTATCTCGAGCAGCAGTTTGAAGACCTGGTGCAGAAAGACGCATCACTACGCGCTTTAAAATGCGATTCGACACTGAAGCTCCCGACCATTTTGGTACCCAAGCGGAAATCGCGCTTTGGAAGGTTGTGGTGGCCACTATACGAGATCCACCACGAGCTTCTGAGCGCCACGGGCATCGAGTTCGACTTGATCTACGGCGCGTTCGCGTGGCACACAATGTTTGACGACGTGACGCTCTCGTTGCTGTTGGGCAAGACCGGGCAGTCCTTGCACAATGATGATACGCATCAAGAAGGCAATGGTGGTAATGCTGATCCCACTAATAGTGGTGAACAAGAACTCATGTACGTGCACACGGGCGGCGTGTCGGGCAACGCGACCATGCTTGCGCGGTACTCAGCAAAGAGCGCAACAAGGCGTCACTAAGCAAGCAGCAGGTGCGTCGCCGTATCTACCATTTTCTGGGCGAATGAGGTGAGAGATCCCAGATATCGAAACGGGAAACTCATGAAACGGCATCTGGCGCGCCGCCTGAAGAGGCGGCAGGCTTGAGAAGACGCGGGTATGGGGCGATCTGGGTTGCCAGACTCAGGCACTCAGTCAGTCATCCAATATAACAGAAGAGAAGAGCGAGATAGGACAGACCACGCAAAGATGTCGTTCCGCGAGCTGCGCAACCTGACGGAGATGATGCGCGCGCTCGGGTACCCGCGGCCGATCTCGATGGAGAACTTCCGCAAGCCCAACTTCGAGCTCGTGTCAGACATGCTTTACTGGATGGTCAAGAAGTACGACCCGAGCTCGAGCGTGACGGAGGAGATCGACACGGAGGAGGATCGCATCGAGTTCCTGACGCAGGTTGCATCCGAAGTGCTCGCGAAGGCGCGCATCCGGCTCAACCCGAAGAAGCTCTACGCCGCCGACGGCTTCGCAGTGAAAGAACTCATCAAGCTCGCGCGCGTGCTTTACGAGGCGTCGCGGATCGACGTCGCCAAGCTCGAGGCAGACGACGACGATGACGATGTGTCGGTGAAAAGCCTGCTGGGCTCGCGAGTGAAGGACCCCAAGGCGACCCGGCAGCTCTCCTCGGACATCACGCAGAGCGGCGCGAAGCTCTATGATTTGCTCGAAGCCGAGCTCGACGTACGCGACTCGAGGCAGCAAGCGCTGCGGTTTCTCGATGCGATCTCGAACAACAGCGAGAACTCGAGCGAGCAGAAGTACCTGGAGCGAAGTGTGAAGGAGATCTTGCAGAATACGCAGGAGAGTGTCGAGATGACCGAGCGCCAGTGTGAAGAGCTCGAGGCCGAGGAGAAAGCGCTCGCATCCAAGATCAAGAAAGCGCAAACAGACCTCGAGCGAAGCGAGAAGCGCCTCAAGAGTCTGCAGCACGTGCGTCCGGCGTTCATGGACGAGTACGAGAAGCTCGAGAAGGAGTTAGAGCGACAGTATGCGGTATGTTACTGGTAACCCTTGACCCAGGAGGATATGCTGCAGATCTGATTTTAAGGCATTGTTCTGTGTGTACGCATTTGTACAGATCTACTGCGAGCGTTTCCGGAATCTCGACTACCTACAGCGCGAGCTGGATCTGCACAACAGCCGCGAGATGAAGAAGCTCGCAGAGAACGATCGGTCACTCAAGAAGCTGCAGAAGAAATTCCGAGACGACGAGCTTGCGATCCTGCGTGGTGAGCAGGAAGACCAAATCGAGAACTCGCTGCTCGACGCCATGGATAACAACAGCAACCAGGGCGGTGCGGGTGGAGTAGGCGGCAAAAACACAAGTAGCAACAATGGTGGGAGACGAGCAAGCAACAGTAACCAGAAAGCCAAAGGCAGTGCTACAGCTGGCGCTGGAGGCGCAGTTGCAAACGGCAATGGAAGAGCAGGAGGAGCAGGCGCAGGCGCGAAGAAGAAAGTGGTCGATGATGAGAGCGGATCCGATGAGAGCGGCAGTGACGACGACGACGGCTCAAGCGACGAGAGCCTCGGCAATGATGGCGAGAGCGGCTCGGACTCGGACCAGGTGTCCGTCGCAGACTCGGCAGAGCTGATCGACAACGACGACGAGTCCGGCTCCGAGGGCAACTCGGACGGCTCGCAATCTGGATCCCATGGGTCGGGCTCCGAGACGAACTCGGATTCCGACCAGGATTTCTAGATTTGCCCTAAAGGAAAGAGTCGAGTGATAGATGAATGAAGCTCCTCTATCAATCCAGTGAGAGTGTCGACAGGTGGGCAGCACTCGGAGACTTTATGAACAGCAACAGTTTGCCCACATTGTGAATAAAAGAGCAGATGACGACCAGTGTGTCTCGCATTCCTTAACAAAACTAGCCCCTTGTCATCAAATCAGAGTCGGCTCGTTGTCGTGGTGGCTTTCGCTCCTTTCGTCGCTGGCTTGACGTTCAGTCCCGTCGCTCTCAAAGCGCTCTGCGACTGCTTCCTCTGTGCTAGTTGAGCTCGTCTGTCTCGACATTTCGTCACCATCGCCACTACCATCGCCATCACCACTTTCATTCTCGCCATTGCCGCCGGTCCTCTCCACAAACTCGTCTTCCAAGGACGGCTCCTCCAGGTGGTGCTTGAGCGAGGCGGGGAACCTGTCCTCCAGCACCGCCGCCATGACGACCATGAACTCTCGCTTCTCTTGCCGCCGCGCACGCTCTTTTTCGCGCCGCCGCTGCTCTTTCGCCTGCTGGTCGCGCGCTCTCTGCTCCTGCTCAGCCTGGATTCGCTGCGCCATCTCCGTCTGCTGCGCCACCATGTACTGCAGCACGACCTCCATCATGCCAATCGACGGTTCAGCTGTGAGCTGAGCTCCTGGTGGAAGCGGCAGTGGTGGTACCGATGCTCCTGCTAATTGTTGTACTACGGGTCCTGCACCAGAAGCAGCCCCTGATGTCGCTGCTATCCATGAAGAGTGTTGGGGTCCGCCGAGAATCGAGGCGGTCGTTGCTTCCAGACTGGCGTTCAGTGCCTCACGCTCGCGCTGCTCCTGATGGATCGAGTACAGCACCTGCTCCATCTTGCGCTTCTTGCGCTCTTTGCGCACGCGCTCGCTCTCGCTGAGCATTTGCTCTTCCATGGTGCGGCGCTTGCGCTCGATGCTGTGCTTGAGCATCGAGATGATCCCCGAAGTCGACTCTGACGTGATCGATTCCGCCGACACGGTCGCCATGTCATTGACCTGCTGCTGCGGCTGTGGGTGCTGTAGTTGTTGCTGACTGGTTGCAGATGCCACGAAACTCGTGGCGGTCGATGCGAGACTATCCACCGACTCCCGCGCAGGGTGTCTCGCCTCCATGGCTTGGCGATATTCCTCTTCCATTGCGCTCAGTTTGGCAGCAATGACTCGCGAGTCGTTGACTTCAGCCTCGGATCCAAATTGTTGCTCAGAGGTTGCTGGGAGATCTTGTTGCTGCGGCTGCTGCTGATTCGCCAGAGTCGACGTCGGCTCTTGAGGCAATTCTTGAATTCTCCCTCCTCTCTGCGAGTCGGTAGAGAGGGCATCGACAACAACACCAGACGCATCAGCATGCGCTGCCACAGGCATCTCAGAAGCTTCTGCCTCACCAGCGTTAGCATGAGCTTGATGTCCGTTGGGTGTGGTGTTGCCACTGTGAATGACAACAACTCCCTGGGAGGCATCCACCAGAGCTGCCGCAAAGGATTCAGCCTTCCCACCCTGCTGCTGCTGCTGCTGCTGCTCCAGTCCCGTCGCCATCTCCTGTGCGTCCATCTCGCTGTGCGTGTCGCTGTTGTCAAGATGGGCCTTCTCGCAGCGCAGGTTGATGAGCCGACGCAGCTCCTTGGCTTCTTCGATGTACTCGGGAAGCTTGCCGCTCACGGACGAGCGGGTACAGTACATTTTCTTGAACTTGCGCTTCAGACTCTCGACCTCTCGGTACGGGATCGACTCGGGGCGCATGTAGTTGAATTGGTACGCAACATGCAGCCAGTCCTCGCCAATGAGCGGCATCACAGCGCGCACTTTCTCGTTCAGCCGGCGCATTTCGTCGGTCGAGTAGTTGACGGTGCCAAACTTGCTGCTCTGGCGACCAGTCCGGCCTCTCCCCACCGAGTACCGGCGCATCGGGAGCGCCGGCGACTGCTGCAGCTGGTGGTACGCGTCCTCGCTGGACGGAGGCATCACGGTCGTCGTAGAGGTCGAAGCCGTCGTCGTCGCTGCCGCTGCTGCTGGCAGTGCATTGCTGCCGTCCGGCATGGCCATCGTGACGCCAACAACGCGCGCCATTATTGCCTCTTCAAAAAATGGAAGTGTGCACATGTGTGGGGAGGTGGGTGGACCGCCCCACTTGGGATTTGGAAGTACAGTACGTATCTACCTATGTACGATTACAATCTGTTATGAGCTAGTTGCAACACGTTACTGATCACACAGTGAATACTTGTACAGTGCTGGCCAATGCTATGGTTGAATATCATCGTTTCTCCGACCCCACTTGTTTTTTGTATGTCCAAATTGCACCAATAAAAACTAAATTTCATATTTATAGCCAATTAAAAGCGATTAGAGCAAGATTTTGACCAATACGTGAACTTAGGTTTAGGTAAGTACGGTGCACCAGCCGTTCCGACGCATCAAGTCGGAGGAGCTTTGCAAATATCTGTATGTCAACACAAATGTCAAGTGTCACGCGTATCACTTGCATATTTGCACTTCATCCGACCAGGTCGATGGGTTTGGACGAGCTGCAGCCGGGCAACACTAAGCGAGTCAGAGCTACGGCTGTGAAGGCGTTCGAAAGGTTCTTGCAGACTGAGAATGTTGATTTACTGTATGTGAAGGCATGTATCACCCGTAACACTACTGGGCATTCATTTGTGTCGGTAATGGATAAGTTCGGTATGTATCTTGCATTTAATGAAGGTAAAGGTGGGAAGCCACTCGCCCGGAACTCTGCATCGCAGTATTACCGACAAGCGAAGCTGTGGCTTCTTGAGATGTTCCCCCAGCACCGAGCTGCCCTCGAGACTCGACTGCTTAAGATGGGGAGAACGCTCGAGAGCCACTGTATGAAAAGAGAAGGAGGGGGCTTTGTAAAGAAGGCTAATGCATGTACAAAAGATGATTTGAAGCGGTTGATGTATTATTTGTATAGCAATGCATGTTCCTCGAGTGACTACCAAGACGCAGCCTTGCTCTGTCTTCTGTGGCACCTATTCGGGCGGGCGTCGGACTTGACGCTTGTCCGCAAGCAGAACCTATCCATCGACGTCGGCGACGTCTTCTCCTTGCGTTTCGTCCGCGTGAAGACAAGTGAGGAGCAGGGGCTGTCGCTCTTCCCCGGCTCTGACTTCCTCACATGCCCACTACACGCGATCGCTTTGGCGCTGATGACTCAGTCAGCTCCCTGCATCGGCCTCCTCGACAACCTCCCAATTCACCAAGCGCGCGCCGCTGTTACGCTTGGTCCCGACACGCCGCTTGTCGACCTCCTCGACAACCCCGACGCGTTTGCTGGACTCGAAGCGTCGGTATCGACAGGCACCGACAGCTCACCCACCATCCACAGCCACGTCAACCGGATTCTAGACCGCGTCGCGAAGCCAGCTGGAGTGATAGAGCAGCTCACCTCCCACTCTTTTCGACGCGGTGGCGCTCAACACGCAAACGGTTCGGCCGATCTCACTGCCCGCTGGATCTTCGATCGGGGTGCCTGGAATATGAGTACGACAAACAAGGGGTTCAGTTACGTCTTCAACACCATGGCAGAAGACCACAAGGTAGCTAAGATCTTGAGCGGCTGGAGTGCAAGCGAGCCCGTCGCGCTCGTCGACTTGGCTCCGTTTGACACGCAGACATGCGACGAAATCACCAAGATGCAGAAGCTGCTCTTCACCACCTGCAACTCGCTCGAGATGGCGTGGTACAACGTCAATCAGCGGGTGCTGGATGTGCTGACGGCTTACCTGATCCTCCGCTACCCGCTACTGAAAGAAGCTAACCCAGCCGGTCCAGCAATCAAGCGCCTGGAAATTTGCGTTCTCGAGGCCGGTTGCTCCGTTGCCGACCTCTTGGGATGGTCCACGCACCTTGTTTCGATCCAAGCTACTTCGAGTCGAGCCATCTACACAACAGATAAACAACAGCCAAGCAACAACCCACACGACGAGACTGAAGAGAGAAGAATAATTCGCCATCAAGCTGCTGTGATTGATCACTTTATCCAACACGTGAAGCGCCAAGACGAACGCCTCGACAAGCTGGAAGCCAAGCCAGATCGCACGCGTCAAGCGCCAGACACTACCTATTCGAACGACACCAACCAAGAAGCCAGTCAGCCAAACAAGCGCAGGAAGAAGACGTCGGTGACATACCTGAAGACCACGTGGTTTGCTTGGTACGTCCAAGGGCCACGGCTGTGGAGCTCTCACGGCGACAAGCAGAAGAAGTCGGACGCCAAACACCTTGTCGCCTTCATGAAGCTCTTTTTCGACACAGGGTTCTTGCTGGACGCCCAGTCACTGACGTACCGCGACCAGGTGATGGTGCTTGGCGCAAGAGCCGAAGCCAGCATGCTGGGGTTTCTTCGCGAGCGCGGAATCGCGTCGAAGGGTGGGAATGCTGTGCTGAAGGAGATGCGTGTGCTTCATCGCGCTGGTGCGCTCAACGACAGAATCCTTCGTTATCGCAGCCTTCTCTGGTCTGGTGCGATCGTTGATCCAGCTCCTGGCTTCACACAAGACATTCTCGAAGCAGTGTAAGGCGAGACGGGTAGTACTCACACGCAGCTCATCCATTCCATTCGTAAATTCATAATGGAGAACACATTTGCACGTACAAGCAATCTTTACACATGCGTTTGGCTCGTTCCAAGAGCAGACAGCGCAAAGAATCATGATCAGACCAACAATCGCACTCACAAATGTACATACACGCAAATACACACATGCACACAGTAAACGAAGCTCACAGCAGGGATTGAACCCGCTACGCTGGTGTTTCCACCGCGTCTGCGTCCACGCAGTGCGAGCACGTGAAGTGGGAGGGGG
>JALBYZ010000878.1:0-13817 GCA_038050575.1 Globisporangium mamillatum | reverse complement strand
CATGGTGAGGATTTGATACTCAAATATCAGGATTGCATTGCATCCACAAAGTTTGGCTACTGTTGTTAACCGGTTCGCTCTACCCCACTAAGATGATCCAGTTCGTTGTGAGTCGCAAGCTTCGGATTCCGATGCACAGCTTGGAAACAGCGAGTGCAGGTCGCATCCCCTCGGCACTGGTGGCACACAATGCCAGCGAGCGCGTTGCGGCAGACGATGCACTTGGCCTGCTGCACGAGCAGCTTCGTCCACGTTGAGGTAGCTGGAAACTTCTTGCTCAGGAGCCCGTCAGCATAGCAGCCGATGCAGAAGCGTACGCCAGTCTCATTTTGCCGGCGGGTGGCAAAGTTGATCTTGCACCGCGCACACATGATGAAGTACTCGGGCGGGTACCAGGACCAGGTCACCTCGGGTTGCTGCTGCTCTAGCTCTTGGTTCAGCTGGCTCTGCGACTCTGGAGTGATGTCGATGCGCATATAGTACGTGTTGCCCTCGTCATCTACCCGCCGCACCCAGGACGAGGACTCCATTGGGATGAGCTTCTCGTCCGAACCAATGAGTCGCGGAGGCTTGCTTCGCGTCTCGACGCGCCGGATGTTAAAGTACATTGTATTGCCAGAGCTCGGGTCGATGCGCTTGACAAACATGGCTCGAATGAGACTGCGCGTCGCCAGCAACGCGTGGCGAAAGCGGAACAAGCCCTGGATCTTGAGTGCAGCATCATGCTCTTGCTTGCTCCGGAGTACCTGGGACACCTTCTGCTCCATCTTGAGCTTCGCAGCGTCAATGCGACGCTGGATCAACACTTCCTTCGCGATCTCCTCACAGTTCTCGAGCACAAGATCATCGCACATGATTTTTTCGAAGGTCTCTTTGTTCAGATAGAATGGTTTTGCAAACCGTCCACCGTAGTCCTCCAGCTGCAGCTGCCAGCGACACCCGGGGAGTGCAAACGCATTCGGGTTCTGGATCAACGCTTTCTGGAGAACGTTCGGGTCCTGTTCAAAGGTCCGCGCACCTTCTGCTTGGAACGCCGTTGTTCCCTCGGATGTGGAGAACCATGCGAGCGTTGACTGCCGAACTTCAGCCTGCAGCTTACTCTCGATGCCTTGCCAGGTCGACTCCATCTCTCGACGTACGAGCGCCTCACGCTCCTGTTTGAACCTGGCGCGCTCGTCCTCCTGCTGTTTGATCTTCCGATTCGCATAGACGCGGTTTGTTGCTTCCTGGAACGCGCGCTGCCGAGCGAGCTCAAGCGCTTCGCGCGCTTTGAGCTCAACGGATCGACTGGTTGCGTCCTCAACCGCCATCTTCGCCAGCTCAGCCTGGATCTGCTGCTGTTCGTAGAGGTCCTGGTGCAGCATCTGTTCACGGATCTCAGCGTCGGCGACTTCCTTGCGGCGGCGGTAGTAGTAGTGCCACTCGTCCAACGAACTTCGAGCCACTGGCAACAAATGTACAGCGGGGATAGCAAGCGGTTAGTTCACTTCTACGAATTCAAACGGTGATGTAGTAGTAAGGTAGTAGCGCGTACTCTTTCGATGGCGAGAGACTATGAAAGCGTCCAGTTTTTCCTGCCGCGCTGCCTTGTGTGCTTTTTCATCCTGTGTTTCACCACGTCATTCGTATCCGTCAGTTCAGCATAAAGACCAAGGTTGTACGATAGCACACTCTACAAAATCGTACCAAGAAGTACTTGACAAGCGACCTCCACGTTTTTTGCTTCCACACGCAACAGTGGTGCCGAACGCTTCGCTTCTCTGCAGCTTTGTTCCTGCAACAAATGAATACAACCATCGAACCAAATATCAGTATTCCCACACTCACACTCCTTAGGTGATAGCCATCCAGGCGTACAGAAGCTGCATGGAGCCCCAGAAGAGCCTCCACGCCTGGAACGTCCAAAAAAGCAGTGTTCCGTGGTACTGCACTCTTGCGATCGCCACGAGCTCTCGCATCTGCTGCCGCCTTCTGCGCTTTTGCAGCAAGCCTAGCACCAGTTTCCGCGATGACACTACTCGGAAATGCGCGTCGCTCTTTCTGAAAAACTTGCGGTCTGCTACAAAGAGTTTCCAGCGCTCTAGGCGCCGCTGCGGCTCATGTGAGCGCCAGAGCTTCATCGCAGTCTTCATCTTAACGCGCAGTCGCTCCTCTTCGAGCTTGCCGTTCGCCTGAACGTACAGATCCCGGTAGAACCCGAGGCGCATGTCGTCAGTCAGCCGTTCCCAGCACTGCGCCTTGAGGATCTCCAACAGCTTTGGAGTCGAGTCTACAGAACAGACAAGAGAAGAGAAGAGAAGCTCAGATATTAACCTAGGTATCAGTGTCCTGAGTGACAGAACTAGCAAGCCTCTTGTTCTCACCGACATACTCTGTAAACACGCCTTCCGTGATATGAGAGCAAGCAGTGCCTCCCATCTCACGCAACTCCTTGATGATCGGCATGAGGCTCTTCTCATCCGCACTGCCTTCGCACGCAGTAAAGAGCATGCGCTTAAGCTCGTGCTTCGGTACCGCGAGCGCCTTTGAGCCTATGGCCACAGTCGCGAACTCCTCAAACCAGAGCGTCACCAGTTTCCTTTCACCGATGCACCATCGGTCGAGTACAAACAACGCGCAGAGCAGCTCGCGAAAGTCCACTTTGAGTGTCTCCTGGCGCTGGAACGCTTGAAACACGGCCTTTAAACGGATCGTGACATCTGTAAACGCGGGAGTAAGTAGATCGATGCGCAGCGCCTTGTTCATCACGACCTCCAGCTGCGCGATGGTGATTTCAGGGAACGCGAACGTGCGTCGGAACTCGCTGGCGACGTCTCGAAGCCAACTTGGTGGTCCTGTGAGCTCGGACGCTTGAGTTGTTGTCGGAGGTGTAGCTGCCGCGGTTTTCAAAGGAGACGATGCTGAAAAAGAAGACAACGAACTCAGTGAAGGGGCTGGGGACCCACGCGGAGGCAAGGGCGACATGGGTGAGGGTCTCCGCTGCCGTGTCGCCATCGTCTCGCACATGATTGCGTAGAAATTGCGCAACTGCAGCCATCGCGTGTGGAACAAAAAGCTCCGCTGCTGCTCCTGCTGGTTATACTCCGCGTGGAGAGCGGCTTCGCTGTTGCGCACTTGCGTTTGCTCGCGAAGGTCTTTGAGTCTGATCGTGTCTTTGCTTCTGCGGCCACTCGGGGATGCTGAAGATGACGGCGATGGCAGAAGTCTCGACTCCAACTTCTCTAGGTGAGGCGAGCATGGAGACCCAACAGGTCTGCTGGATCTGATGCTGCTCTCATGGATGTCGTGCAGCTTGAAGCGAGCTCTGGTCGATAAAGGAGAGCTCATGCCTGGCGCCAGGGTCTGCTTATTGTGTGGATCAAGGTACATGGACCAGTCGCGACGTTTCAACTCGGGACCCATCCATTCTGAAAAGTCTCAAC
The DNA here is from genome assembly GCA_038050575.1 of Globisporangium mamillatum. Classification (NCBI taxonomy): domain Eukaryota; phylum Oomycota; class Peronosporomycetes; order Pythiales; family Pythiaceae; genus Globisporangium; species Globisporangium mamillatum. Next base: position 10,395 of record JALBYZ010000878.1, on the reverse strand, counting down.
GCGACGCCCACCCAAGCAAGCGAAGAGAAGAGTTGGGTTATCGTCATGACGGACTTGGTCTTCAACGCTGCAGCAGCTATTACAACAGTATCAGCTGGCGACAATGACGTGAGCGGCAACAATGCTCCAAAGCAGCGGCACGGGTTTGGCGCGATCCCCTACGAGCGCGTGTTGAGTATCGCCGAGTGCAAGAAACTGGAGAAAACCGCAAGCAAACTGCAGCGACTCAGCCCTTTCGTGCACGTCTGGGTCCGCGACGCGCGCTCTTTTCGACATGGCAAAGAGAGTGATGTGTACGTGATCAGACAATCTTGGTCAACGCCAATAACACCATGCTGTTCGGAGTCTAGGCCAACTAAATGGCTCACCTTGTGTACTGATGATGACTGTGGTGGTGCTGCTGGCAGTCTTGCGTTCTCGCTGCGACTGCATCCGTCGGTGCCTGTCGCTGAGATTCGGGTATACGATGCGGAAATACCCTGTTGCATTGTAGCTGGATATCTCTCCTTCTCAATATCTCAACCTTGTTAGGACATGATCCAGGAGAAGTTCGCTGAGCTCTCCTCATACAAAGAGGAGAGTGAGGGCTGCTTGAGTCTGCTTTTCGAAGGACGCGTGCTGGAGAACGACACGCAGTTTGCCGAGTACCTAGTTCCGAGAAGCGAGCGCAGTGGCAGTGGTGGCGATAGCAGAGAATCGAAGGGCAAGTCCTCAAGTCTTGCTGCGCTTTCCCAGGAATCGCAGAGCATGAAGCACTCGTGGGCCAAGCCGTTTGCAGGTACGCTTGGCTTGTTTTCTTTGAAGCTGCTCTGTGTCCTGCCAATTTGGAAAGTAACCTCTGAGTGGATACGACGTTGTGCTTCACACAGGGATCATCTGGGTCATCCCGTTCCGTTCTGTGCGCACGACGTCGATCGACTGGGTCACGAATAAGCCCTCGTACTACATGTAGACTTCATCAGCCATACAAACACAGCAATACAACATCCCGCTCACGATGTCCGATCGCAAAGTCCGAGCAGGTGTTCCCTTTATATTACCCGAATATTTGGCAAGATCCGACGATAATGTCTTCGTTGGCTCAGAGTTGGCAGCCACCTCAGGGAAGGTGCTTATAAATATTGACAAACCGCTCGCTGAGCACCAATGACGAAGGCGTCTCTCTCTCTTTGCTTCTCTGCTTCTCTGCCTTTGTCTATGACGCCTGAATCTTGCGCCACTGAGGCGTCCTGGCTTCACTCTGCTTTCTCTCACCTCATCCCAGTAATCCTCGGGTCTCCTGCTCCTCTTCACTGTCAGAGTCATCATCCTCATCCTGCCCATCGTTGTCGTAATCGTACGAGCGGCGACGGCGGCGCTGGTTTTTCCTGCGCTTCTTTTTCTGATCGTCATGGTCCGCTTTGTATGTCGGACCGCCGAGTAACCTGCCGAGACACGGGATCAAGAACTCGCATCTGCAGCAGCAGCGGTACAGGAAGCTCTCATCCGCTGCCCGGTCTGGGTACTCGACAATGTCAAACTTCTCGTTCAGCGCGGTGACTTCCACGCGTGCCTTGAGCTCGGGGGCGTGCAGCATCTCGCGTACGTCGTCGATCATCACGGGTGTCGCGTAGATATCAAGCGTCCACCGCGCGATCGGCTTGGCGCCTGCGGTACCGTAGAGCTCGGCATACAGCGCATACACCTGCGGGTTGACGCCACTGCACAAACGTATACACAGAGCGATCACCGGTCAGCACCAATACAAAATGATGCAACAGGGCAGATCACTATAAAGGCGTGAACCGTACCGGTAGTGCTTGGTCGCGACGAGGTCCTTCTTGAGACAGTACTCCTTCGGGTCGAAGAGCGTGTAGTTGGTGAGCGGCCCGGGCTTGACCACGGGGCAATCCGGGTCGTCCTCGCTCAAAATGAACGCCATCCAGGCGTCCAGCCAGCTCGTCTCGATGAGGAACCACGCGTCGCCGCGCTTCAACTCGCGCGTGTCGTAGGTCAGGATCAGCTCACGCTCCTATCGCATTACGCACACATTAACGTCAGTATGGACAATGTCACGATTGCATTGAGCTCTTCGTTCGTTCAACACACTGAACGCACGAGTCTTCGGCGCTCTTCGGCTGGCGAGCGGCCGAACGCCGACGCCGTGGGGCTACCCATGCTGCTGCTGCTGCTGTCGCCGAAGCCGCATTCGAGATCCACGTCCGTGAGCTCAATCTCCGTGTCGTCCTCGCTGGACGCGCGCCGGTTGCGCCAGAGCTTCATCATCCTCTTGGTCCCTTCCTCGTAGCTCTTCGTGCTTGTGGGTTGGGCTGGTATTTCTGGAAGTGCGAGCTGGGTTCACTTGGCCTCAGGGAGGTACATATTCAAGGACAATTATTAGCTATAAAACAGGAAATCGTCCTAAATCAACGCAGTCAAAATGTTTAGGAGTACACCCTAAATAAACTCGAATTGTCCTCAATAGAGATATGTGGTGTGCCAAACTCGCACAGGTTCACACGAGTATAAATGATACTTACATTTACCAAGATAAATATATAATTGATATTCTAATCTGTCGAAAACACGAGCATTTTGATTGGCTTCGCTTTCATTCGAACAAAGCCAAAACGTCGTTAGCCATTAGATCAATCAATCAATCACAGGCCCCAAGAGCTACACACTGCACTCCATCACTCCATCACAGCAGCAGCAGTACTAGCAGCCACCATGAACATGAGCGACTCGGAAGACGACTTTGACTATGAGGAGGAGGACGACGACCAGACGCAGGACGTGGAACTGGGCTTCGTGGCGGCCGTGCAGCGCGCGGGCAACGACGACAAGATCCTCCACGAGAGCCCGGACTGGAGCCAATGGGACGGCGGCAGGGTGGGCGGCAAGCCCGTGTGGCTCAACCCGCACACCGTGCCGACTACGCAGCAGCTCGCGTGCACTGAGTGTGGCAACGCACTGGCGTTCCTGCTGCAGATCTACTGCCCACTGGACGACATCCCGGACGCGTTCCACCGCAGCCTGTACGTGTTCTGCTGCCGCCAGCCCGGCTGCTCCAAGCAGGGCAACGGCAAGGTGTTCCGCGCGCAACTGCCACAGCGCAACGCGCTGTACCCGAGCGAGAGCGGCGTGATGCAGTTCACCCCCGAAACGCCGCTGCCTGTGACGCAGCAGGCGTTCTGCGCGCTTTGCCACCAGCGCGCCGTGTTCACGTGCAGCGCGTGCCACGTCGCGCGCTACTGCTCCAAGGCGCACCAGAAGGATCACTGGAGCGCCGGCGGCCACAAGCAGGACTGCGCGCGCTGCCTCGAAGAGAACCGACTGGTGGAAACGCCGTCGTTTGTGGAGGACGTGCGCACAAAGGGCTCCAAATGGGTCTTCCCCGAGTACGAACTGGAGATCGACCACGAGCCAGACAGCCGCGAAGCCGTCAACGAGTACGTTGTTTGCTACTGTGTGCATGGATGTGGATGGGTAACTATGAGGCATGTACTGACTGTGTGTGTTTCTCTTTATGACGACACAGGCACGAACGAAAACTGATCGAGAACTTTGAGAAGAGTGAGTGCACCATACATTCTCCACTATATTATCACAGCGCTGTGACTTATATCTAACTCTCATCTACTCGTGTGCATTTCCTATAATCACCGCATAGACAAGGCAAAGGCGCCCAAAGACGGCGAAGAGAGCGATGTGTTCACGGACGACTCGGAGATCGACGTGACGCAGCGCGAGCTGAACGAGGCGACCGGCGCGAGCCAGAAGCAGGACAAGCACTACATCCGTTTCCTCACGCGCGTGGAGCTGGCCAAGGATCAGGTGCTGCGCTACTCGCGCTGGAACGAACACAACGTGCTTTGGGTACACTCGACGGCCACGCTCGCGACTGAGAGCGTGCCGCACTGCGCCAAGTGCGGCGGTGAGCGCAAGTTCGAGTTCCAGGTGCTCCCGCAGCTGCTCTTCTACCTGCATGTGGACCAGAAGAGCTCGCTGAGCGACATCCAGGAGAAAGGCTGCGACTGGGGCACGCTCGCTGTGTACACGTGCGTGAACAGCTGCGGCCTAGAGAATCAGTACGCCGAGGAGTTTTTGCATTACCAGACCCCGTACGCCGGCGCTTAGAGATGAAGATGATGCAAGACCCAATTGGTGATGAATACATTTGTATCTTTTCATGTGCATTCGACGCAGAGCCTCAAGTAACCAAGCCCCCTATTTATATGTGCTGATGATGCTGATTGAACTGATCAGGTATTGACTATCTACCTGTGACACTATGACATGAAATGAAATCTGGCCTCGCCACCTGGTCATCGTCATCGAGACCTCATGATGAGAGCTCCGCCTGGAAGTTCAATCACGCTATTAATACTGCCCTAGACTACTCAGATCTGCTGAGCTCAGGACTTGCATGGCTCTGAGAAACAACCTCACGATCTTAAGACCACGAAGACAAACCTCGTACAAAGTGCGCTCGCTGCCCGACAACCTCCATTGTGGACGGTCAATATCAGAAAAGCGGCGAGGAAGACACATCACCAGGCAGGAGAGATCTTCAAGTTATCCCCAAGCAGCCCTCGGTTGTGAGGCTCGCCATGTCGTCCTTCAGGGTTAAAGCTCAGAACAAGGTCAGGCAGCACGCTACTCCACTGGACTTGGTGCCGTCTATTCAACTCATGATCCTTAACATCGTATCTGGTTCCCTATCAGCTCTTGAATACGCTCGGAGCCGCCAAACCGAGCAAGAATGTGCAGTTTGACTTTGCGATCACGGGCTTCGAGAGCACGTACGCCGGGGTCGTGGAGCTCGAGAATGCGCTGCGCGGGTTCGTCATCTGTATGAAGAGCTTCCACATGTCGGCGCAGGCGCTCGTGCGCGTGATTGACAACGTCGGCGGCAATCCGGAGAACTCGGCCGAGACCAAGCAGTTTGCGAGCGAGATTAAGAGCTCATTTGTGCAACTCGACGGCCACTTACTCAACGAGAACGTCGCGCGGTTCGAGAAACGCGTGCTCAACCCGACGGTCGGCTGGCTCACGAGAGCGCACACGCTCCGGCAGCAGATCAGCGCGTTCAACGAGGAGAAATTGCTCTATGACCACTACACGCGGAAGATCATGGCGCTGCGCGATGCACGCGACAAGCGATCGGTCGCCGGCAAGGCGGAGAAGCCCAAGGACGTGGAGAAGCTCGTTCGAGTACGTGGTGGCATGCTGCTCCCTAGTGTTTGGTATGGCGCGGACCTGATGAGTTATTTGACATTGTTACTGGCTTAGAATGAGCAAAAGTATGCGACGATCACGAACTCGTACTCGAAGATCTCGGACCAGACGATCACCAACCTGCGGGACTTTGTCAACTCCCGCGAAGACACGCTCACACCCATCTTGCATCGGGTATGAACGCTTCTATTCTCTACCTAGCTCGCTAGTCTATCTATATGAGGGATGTATTGACTCTGGTTCACTGCTCCTGGTCTTGGCTGCTCGTTAGATGCTGGACTTCCGCGTCAAGTATGCCAAGCAGGTGTATGAAGAGTCCCAGAAACTCCAGCCGCTGATCAAGAACGAGTCCAGGTACGAGGGGGTCATGAGTCAGCTCGAGTCATTCATGGGACGTATCGTTGGTGGGAATGGTACTTCGACTGCTGGTACTATAGGTGCAGAACGAGCGGTAAGCATATCTAGACAGGGTTGAGTGTGGTCTCTGGAACTAACTCACAAATTATGATCCTGGTGTGCTGGCTGTAGGCTGAAACTCTAACGAAAGAGCCTGACGTCCCAGTCCAGAGCTTCTCGTTCGAGAGCTTTGTCGGCGAAGCCGCGCCGATGATCCCGCCGGAGCCGCCTTCAACCTCAAGTTTAAAGACGGAATCATTCAAGGCGATCCACTCACGGGCGAGCTTTGGCAATGGCTTCATCCCTCCGCCACCGCCACTCGCATCGCCATCAAGCCCTGACGGATTCTTCTTCAACGACTTCGCACAATCACCGTCAACTTCGCCAATGGCAGTTCTATCGACAGTGTCAGCTCCGTCAAACAACGCATTTGAGTATCAGCACCAGCCACCGCCTCCACCACCAATGTCCTCTTCTTCCTTCTCAACGACCCTAGCTCCAAGTATGAACAACAACACCAGCAGCAGCTCGTGGGAGGACATGCCAGCGTTCCCGTCCAAGCCGTCGGCGCCGCGGCTCTCAGCAACCACCTTCAACACGATGCCATCAGCCCCAATGTCGCCAGTCTCAGCTTCAACTTGGGGTGCGTTTGATAATCTGACTCCGCCTGCTGCTTTGGGATCTCTGTCTGCAACTTCTTCATTTGGCGGTAGCAACGGCAATGGCAATGGTGGAAACCCGTTTCAGTTCCAGACAGAATTTGCCAATCTTCACCAGAACGCGCTTGGCTAAGAAAGGAGATGACTAGAGCCAACCACTATTTACAATGCACCTTTTAGCATAAGCAAGCAACGCGAGCCGACAGGGTAAGGAAGGGAAGGAGGCTAGCCGGTTGTATATCTAAGCTATTCACATGGAACCATTACTTAATAGACTTCTCAGTAAGCAACTAGCATCAAAACTCTATGTATTCTCACCGACTTCTCGTTCGTCCTATATTGCGCTATAGGCATACAACTCTTTGACAAAGCATCACAACACCTGGTTGAGGCGTTCTTGGCGTTGGGCGTGCAGCTCCTGGTTCTGCGCCAAGTATTTGTCGCTCTGCATCTCGTGCAGACGCGACACGGCGCGCTTGAACGCCACTTTCAGGTCCTGCAGCGAGCACAGATTCTGCACCTGGAACCCCGCCATCTTCGCCGGGTTGTACGCGCCGACGGGGGCGTCCCAGGAGCTCGCGGGCGGGATGCCCTGGGCTGCGCTCTCGACCAATTGCTGGTCCTTGAGCTTGGCGGCTTGCTCCGGCTCGTCCGCGTGCTCTTCGATGCTCGCATCGTCAAAGTTGAAGATCTGGGCAGAGGGCACTGCCGAGGAGCAAATGAGCCGCGTGCGGTGCTCATAGAGCTCATCGATCAACAGGATGAAGCGCCGCGCCTGGTCGTGCTGCTGCATGCTGAGCGACGGCACCTGCTCCAGCACGAGAGTATGGTTCAGCGTGGTTAAGAGAATCAAACCAAGATCGGTTCAGACGTGATGGTAAACATACACAGACAAAAATGTAATAATGACGTATAGAGAAAGGATATAAAACACTCGCAGAGCGCTTTGTAGTCGGCCGCGCCTTTTTCCGTGTTGCAGAGCAGGTTGAACGTCGCTCGGCAAACGCCATCGCGAGAGCCACGCACTTGGAGCGTTCTTCCCATCATCACCGGCACGCTCAACTCTTCATCTGCATCGTTATCGCCAACAGCACCAAGCAGCTCACTGTAGATCGCGTCGAGCTTGGAATTAGTTTCCTCAGTGAGCGGGAACAGGAACATGCTCTCACCCAGTGACTCACTTAGCATGCGGTAGTCGGTCTCGGACTTGATCGCCACCACCTTGGCGTGGCGCGCGAGCTGGTCCAGGAACGGCAGAAAGTACTCGCGGTTCGTACCATCCCGATACAGACTCTATAGTACAGACCACACAAGCTCAGCTTAGATTTCGATGTTTCCTAGCATGACATGGCATGGTATATACGTGAATGTTGCAGCCCAAGTACGTACCTGGGGCGGCGTGTTGGAGGTAGCGACCATGACGACGCCGCGGGCGAAGAAGACGCCGAAGAGCTTGCGCATGATGAGTGCGTCCGCGATGTCGGTGACCTGGAACTCGTCGAAGCAGAGCACGTGCGACTCGCTCGCGATCTGCTCGGCCACGAGCGTGATCACGTCCTTGCTCGGGTCCAGGTCGATGTTGCGCTGCCGGCCGAACGCCGCGAGCTGCTGCTTCTTGTGCGTCTGGATGCGCTCGTGCACCTCGAGCATGAACTTGTTAAAATGCACGCGGCGCTTCTGTTGCGTGGTCACGTTCGCGAAGAAGAGGTCCATGAGCATCGACTTGCCCGTGCCCACATTACCATGCAGGTACAGTCCTCTTGGTACCAGCACGCGCTTGGGCGGTTGTTCAGGTTGCTCATCAGCCTGACTGGTACTCGCGTGTTCTTCGTCAGCACCGCGAGCCTCTGTAGGGTCCTTGGCATCGGCATCTTCAAGCCCAAACACTGGAAGTGTGTACCCGTCAAGCTGGCGGTGCAACTTGTCCAGGTGCTTGCTAAGCACTAGCGCCTGTGCGCGGTCGTACGTCAACTGGCCCTGCGTCACGAGCGCGCTGTAAACCTGCGACGGCTGCTGCTGCTCTTCTGTTGAGCAAGAGCCAGGAAACTGGGCAGTAGAGGACGCGAGCGCAGCGCCACTGCTGTGGGCGTAGCGGCTGGTAGAGCTCAGCAGCAGCGCATGCAGACGCGTATTGCGGAGCCGCGTCATCATCGTCGCCATCACCATTGCACTGTTGCTTATCTGTTGCTCGTGTGATCAGAAATGAAATTGGTGTTGCCAGTCAACAGAAGTTGGAAGTGCTCTCTTCGACGAGTACAGTGAGAAATGCGTAAAACACCTTTATATATTTATGCAGCGTGGACTAGAATTTCTCACGACATTTATTGTATTTATATGAAATATGTCTATACTTTGTGTATACCTGTTATTAGAGTAATACCACCAGGCTGGTACCAAAAGCAACCAGCTCGCACATCAAATCACAATCACTGATGACGTCGGCAAAGACGCTCGTGGTGGCCGGCGGCGGCGTCGTGGGGCTCAGCGTCGCTCGTGCAGCGGCGCGCCTGGGGCTGCAGGTGCTGCTGCTGGAGAAGAACGCGCGCGTGGGCATGGAGACGAGCGCGCGCAACAGCGAAGTGGTGCACGGTACGTTGAGCTCTCCATTCCTTCATCTGGCACTTAATAGGCATGTTACGTTGATACTCAGCTGTTCGTTTGGAACTTACTCTGCTTATTGATACTTCCTGCCACTTGCAACTCCAGCGGGGATCTACTATGCCAAGGACAGCTGGAAGGCGCGGCTATGCGTCCAGGGACGAGAGCTGCTCTACGCGTTCTGCCACGAGTACAACGTGCCGTTCCGCAAGTGCGGCAAGCTCATCGTCGCGTCTTCGGAGACTCAGACCGAGCAGCTAAGAGCCATTGTGGATAGAGCCACGGGCAATGGCGTGACGGACCTCAAGTGGCTCTCGCAGAGCCAAGCCAAGGAGATTGAGCCCCACGCTCAGTGTCACAAGGTAACCCTGAACTTACTTGAGCTCTAATGAGGAGCGACGCACACTTCTACCTAGGTGACTGACCTGAGGTGTGTGCATGAATGGATCCCTAGGCACTCTATTCCCCTTCAACTGGGATCGTCGACTCGCACTCGCTCATGCTCGCGGTCCAGGGCGATGCAGAAGCGCACGGGGCCGTGGTGGTGCTCTCAGCGACGGTTGATGGGGGTATCTACGACGAGAAAAGCAAGACGTTTGTGATCAACGCGACCCAAGACGGCGAGCAGCACGAGGTCGAGTGTGACTACTTTGTGAACGCAACGGGCATCTTCGCACCGCTGCTTCTCGACAAGATCATGACCAGTGAGGGGGTTAGCTCACAACAGCTGAGTGCCGATCTGATGCCGAGTGTCCCCGAGTTGTTTGCGAAAGGAACGTATTTCAAGCTGCGCGAGAGCTTGAGACCATTCAGGTGAGGAGTAAGGATGACAGAATATCATCCAGCTACCTAGGCTTGTGTTGTTACAGCGTGGATTGACGCACAGTCGTTGTGTCGTGATGTGATGTGGATAGAGGGCTCGTTTACCCGATCCCAGAGGTCGGTGGGCTTGGCGTGCACTCGACGGTCGACATGGAAGGCAACGTCCGCTTCGGCCCGGACGTCGAGTGGGTCAAAGAAATCGACTACGTGGTGCGTTCTGGTGATTTGTACTCTTCTGGTATTTATATTAAACTAACGAAAGCCTCACTGATGTTGTCTCTCCATCTATAATGCAAAGCCTGACGCATCGAAAGCCAAGGTGTTTGCCGAGCGGATCCGTTCGTACTGGCCCCAGATCTCGGAAGATGAGCTCATCCCTGACTACTGTGGCATTCGACCAAAGATTAACTTGGGAGGATCGATGTATGAGGATTTCTATTTTTTGGTACGTAATAACGCGAAAATGATGCCCATTTGCCACTGCCCGTTGAATTCCGCCTAAATAATGTGCTACTACAGGACAAGTCGAAGCACGGGATCCCAGGACTCGTGCACCTGTGCGGCTTTGAGTCTCCTGGTCTCACGTCGTCGCTCGCCATCGCTAACGAAGTTATGAAGATGCTCGAATGAGTTCAATCAAAGTCTCCTAGCTTTGGAAATGGAGGTAACCCTGATATTTGAGTATCAAATCCTCACCATT